>CM062266.1:19780540-20023155 GCA_031216635.1 Dissostichus eleginoides | reverse complement strand
GGGGGGGGGGGGGGGGTGTCAGAAGTTGTGGCTGATTTTGCAGACATTGAGAAACTTTGTTTACTTTTTACAACAGGTTTCCGGTTTACTACGTGGTTTAAACTTCAGCTAGAGAGGCTTTATGTCTGGTTTGGATAGCTACTCGCTCAGCCGTTAACGTCCATACTGAGGCCCAATCCCAAACCACGCCCTACACGCTACCCCTACACACTCCCCCTCCGTGAACTCCGTGGAGTGACACTCTCAGCTCAACGAGGCTCCCTCCTGTCAGATGGAGGGAGTAAATACAGCGGCAAGCTTTGGGACAAACTCCCCTCTCTCCGGCAGAAACAGGAAATGCCGTAACTGTATCCAACAACGGTTTCAAATCAGCATCTCTTAGACAACACATTTAAATTAATAACTCAAATAAAACTCCAAATATCTTTAATTGTGTTAAAAGTTCTTTTAGTTTTAAACCTGATTTTTATAAGCTTCTTAGTTTTTGCAACAGTCTGTAAATATATAAATAATAAAATGCACACATTTACCTTTTTCTAGACTAAACACAGGTATGATCCTAAGTTAAAAAAATATATGACGTTATCATGAGGTTGTTAACATCGCAATTTATCAGTGGATGTTTGCTGGAACTGTTTGTAAACAGCTTGTTTCCTGACGGACACACACAGCGTTGAGACCGGTCAGGTAGAGACCGGTCTCCAGTCAGCACCGATGCAGACTCGCTGTTTGATGGCTTGATAGCCCACTCCCCCTCCACACCGCTCCACACTCGTTGGTTTGGAACAGCACTTAATGTGGCGGACCCTCCGCGCGAACGCGCAAACGGAGGGGTAGTGTGTAGGGGTAGGGTGTAGGGCGTGGTTTGGGATTGGGCCTCAGGCCCTGCCTGATCATTATGCGGAGTGCACAGGTGGGAGCACAGCCCGAGGCTCTATAGGCTGTAGTGCTCAACCATTAAACCATAAATCTTTACATTCCACAACAACTCCCCAGGCATAAACCTCGTGTTCCATGCACTGGTCAATTTTGAGATTTTTTGGACCATTTTGCTTCCATAACATTTCTTCTTTCAGAAATAGGAAGCCTCCACAGTACAGATTTAGATGTGATATTTTACTTAACTATTTTAGTAGAGTCTTCAGATTTTTCCTAAATTCACCAAAAGTTAGCATTAGATAAAAGTGGTAGTTGGTCTAGCTAGGTCAGGTGAATTGGGTTCTTGCTCATTGTGTTGAATTCAACATAACATTTTTCAAAATGACTTTTTGCTCATTCTCTGGCGTTATTCATGTGATAGATGTATGTTCTGATAATATATGCAAATTAACACATACTTAGTACTTGAGATTACTTAAGATAATGCCCTATTTGCACATTTAAACATCATACTTTAGAAAATGCAATAAAATAAAGATAGCCTTATTGGAAGTAAGCAACTGGGTAAGCTCCATGAAGTTATCTAATAGTTCAAAATGTCATCCTATTAAACTGAAGTTTCTCCCATTTACAAAACAGAATTGTTTCTTGATAGAATGATAAAGTCTAGCCATAAATTATCATCCAAAATAAGCTCCAATACGACCTAGACAAAGAAGTATTGTTAAAATTAAGGATCTCTGTCCTATTACTGTATTTCCCTAAGCCCCACTGGCTCCTTTGGCTCCAACACATCTGAGTCAGAGTGTCTATTTACTCTCGCAATACGAGGGAAGAAAAACAGTCGGGGGGTGGGGGGGGGGAGGTATTCTTTCACTGTTAAGATTCACTAGAAAGCAAACCCTGTGGCCTACATTACTGAGGCCTGTGGGGGGGTGGGGGGGGTGCTGTTTCAATTGGCAGAGCTGCAACATTATGATCAAAGTCTAGAGCAGGCATGATGGACAGCTAATAAAAGTTAGAAACAGAGAGGTTGTGTCTCCAGATTCAAGTAACATATGACTTAAAAAGTCACTGAAGTGTTCACAGCGAAGACATGAGCATTCCCTACTCATGCTGTGCTGTGTTTGTGTTAACTCAAAGTCTTGATAAGAGGCAGCAGAAGCAGGAATGCAATGACGTGCCGAGTCTGCTGGGGGGGACAGCGTCTGTGAGTGCAGCCACAGCTATTATGAGTGGGAGTAATAGTGACCTTTACTCTGAGCAGAAATTCAAGCAAAGGGTGTACGTTTCTGCAATAACTCCTTAGGAACCCTTGCTGTTGAATGTGCATTCCTTTTGGAGAAGTCAAAGGGAATAGCAGTGCAGGGGAGAAGCTAATGGTTAAGGGGGAGGGGGTGGAGGAATTGAGAAACATGGAAAACAAACTTTAAATCAACTGACACAGAGACCAGAGTTTTTTTCACATGCACCCTGGAGTAAGGTCATGTTCAGGCCTCCCTGAGCCAACTGATGGTGTGTTATTACTCCACACCTTCTCTGTGCAAATGACTCTTAAATTACTTAAATCACTGCTCAATGTGGCGCTGCTTTGAAGAGCTGGAAAAGTGATTAACGTACGGTGCAGTTGTGTGAGTCCATTTGGAAAGGTGACAGACCGAAACGAATGATTTCGTAACAATCGTATCCATCTGTTCTCTGTAATTGTGGTTCCTCTCAAGTTCACTATCCGGCGTTTATTAAAAAAATCAGCCTATAAATCAGGAAGGCAGGGCAATGTACTCGGCCAAATGTTCAAGTGACCTCAGCCATAAATAGGAATGCATGCAAAGAGATGAAGACTTCAGAGAAATGATGTCCCTAGTGATAATCTGAGACATCCTACAAGAGCATTACAGATGGAGCCAGGCACTGCAGCACTCCAAACATTTGTCATCCTCACTATCATCTGAGTTATCTCAAAGAGAGGATGGCATTAAAGCATTACTGTCCACTCCATGAGAACTGACAACCCTGTTCTGTCAGTTTGGACAGTGTGCTAAAGAGCTCATAGCACCTCATTTGGCATTAGCATGGTATTGAATTGATATCTTATTAAAAACGTGGTAGATACACGTGTTCAAGCGTACAGCAACACACTTAAAGCTGTCAGCCTTCCCTTACTTTTCATGGAAAGCGCTCAGGAGACACATGCAAGTAATTGCAAAGATGTTAATGACAATAGCATAGCTTGGAAAGTAAATTCCTTACACAGTGGAAACAGAAATACCAAATACTCTGTATTTCAATGATTAAAAGCACAGCAGAATCTTCAGTCTTCCTCTCAGTCATGCATGACCAGGAGGATAGTCTTTCCCTCTATTGAACACATCCACAATGTGCATGGTGACACCTGGTGATGACATTTTGAAATTACAGGTACGTTCATTGGACTTCACAGTGTCAAGTTAACATGTATTTTCATTATTTTCCATGGACTAAAACTTTTCCTCATTCACAATTAGTTCTAACGTTATTTTTCTACTAAAACTAATGTGACATAAACAGACCAGACACTATAAGATATACTACAGAAATATTCAATAACTTCCTTCTCATACAGTTAAGTGTTACCAACATTAGTTCACTTATTAATGGTCTCCTACTGGTTATAATATAATATCATCTTCTTCAATCCATATTGATTGTTTAGTTTTGTGCTGGAAAGTACAGCATGAAACTTATAGACCAGGGGTGTCGAACTCAATTTCATCGCGGGCCATTATGGTTGCACTCAAAGGGGCCGGTTGTAACTTTAAGACTACATAAATATACATATATAAATAATAATATATTTAAAATAATGTATTATATTACATTATTGCCTCTGCATTGGATTATTATCGGATAGGGTAATAACTTCATAATTAACTACGTCTGAAAGCAGAAGTCTAGGGCAAATCATTGCAAGACTCTTCAGTGCGCATGTCACAAAACGTTATGCATTGTGGGACATGTAGTTTATGGGCAAGGTGCTTCTGTAAAGCGGCATGTAACCGTATAATAAACGTATTATATTCTTTGAAGCTCTCTCACATAAAATGAGGCCCGCGGGCCAAATCCAGGCCCTGTTATAGAGCATTAGATATGGACCATAGACTGTATTTATAGCTGCTTAGAATAATTATATATATATTGAATTTAATCATCCTTAACAGTTCACATGAATGTGTGCATTTTTCTTTTTGAACTGGTGAACTTTTCAAAGAGCAGAATGCAAATGTGAAATGTGGTCATTTTCAGGTGTATACTTGCATATTGGGTTTCTACTTAAACATGTTTAGATGCTTCAATGTTCTACAGACACTTTATTTTTCTCATACTGCCTACCTGAATATACCTTCATTCATCCTTTTTCTGGAACGCTCTGTTTTGGCGCCTGTCTCTTTAAGAACCCCTCCAAAAAGGCCCAGGCTGCTCTGATTGGTCAGCCGTTTAGGGACACACTGCATTTGCTCTCTCTGAATATTTGTAATAACTTTGCTCATTTTGAATGCTGTAAGGGCACTTTAGTTTGCTTTCTCTCTTCTTGAATACAGGAGGTTTTCCAATCGTCTATGGATTAGCTTTTCCGATACTTTCACACAATTGATATAGCACCTAGACTTGATTAATGAAGTAAAAAACCAGGGTCAAATGGGAAATCTAACATTGCATAAACAGGACCTTTATATTCTGGCATCTAAAACGTTTCACAATAAATTGTTATTTTGCATATTATGAACGACAGAAACTTGACTTTCTTTGGCAACACATTCATTGTATGCAGACCAATAGAACAAATGACCGACTCATCAACGCATAGAGAAATTCAGCCTTTATTGGTTGTAAAAGATGCTCCAAAAACAATTGTATTTCTTGTCAAAATAAAAACGTTATAAGTCACAGTTGCTTTCAATGGTCCTGGAACCTTCGTTTTACCTTTTTAATGTGTTCGCAGTCAGATGGACAACACAGCAGTGGCCTACAGAACTGACAGGCAAATGCTACGATCACTGGCTGTCAATTCATAGGTCATCCCCTTGTGTCCCATTGCTCTTCATCTACTTTGAAATAAAAAGGACTACCTCTGGAGTCCTTCAGGCTTTGTGTTCTTTCGGTGGCTCTCTGCAGGTAACAGCACCTCCACTGGAACACTCACAGCTTCCACATGGAGTTGCTGTTACATCCAGCGAGCACCAGGAGACTGACAGCAAACTGCAGCTTCCCCAAACATGTGGACCAACCTTTGATGAGACCACACTTCCAGTTTCTTCAGCCGGGGTTGGGTGCTAGTGCGGAAGTACCTGAGAAAGGAGAAAGGAGAAAGAGGAGCAAGAGACCGGTTAACTAAAGATTTTGACTTGGAGGCAGTTGCTTATGAGTCCCCATTTGGAAGTGACTTTGACCCAGCAATTTCCTCCTCCCAGTTTTTATTGCCTCAGGTAGACGGCATCATTGCTCACACTCTTCCAACAGCACGGCCAAAGGGCCAAGGCCTGTATAGATAACACAGATTTTATGGTTGCTGTCAACATGAGGGCGCCTTTCAATATGTGAGTATATGGGTGTGACTGACCTATGTACCTGCAGGCCTGCCATTTCCTGCTTACACTGACATTTGTCCTCATAATTACTTTTAGATTAGCTTCTTAGTTTGTCAATATTCTATCAGTTGATATTTTTCAAATCATGTAGTTCTTTTTTTTAGCTGCCTTGTTCAGCGCATAAAAGTAATATCCCTGTAGACTTTGCCTTGCAGTAAAAAAAAAAACACAGTACAATAAAATGATTGAATGATTAGCAACTCTGTTAGATCATCTATGTTTGTACTTGGTTGCTTTTTATTCTGTTGAACGGACCAATCAGATTGCATGTATTGCCTCTTTGAAGAAAATAAACTTAATTGGAATTTTTGAAGCAGTTTCTTTCAATAACAGCGCAGAATCAGGTATGCATTTTTAAAATATATATAAAAAAACAATCTAGTCAAGGTCTTCAGCATATTAAACTAAGACAGACTTTGTCTCACAATACATAATGTTTATTAAAGTTAGAGCATTTTCAATGGTTTCTATGTTTTTTTTAGGTTTACCGCCTGCTTTTGTGAGTATTCTCTCCATAAAAAAGAATTGGAGTTGTCCTTGTGTTTTGCTTTAACCCTCCTATTGTCTTTGTGTTCCCCCCCTTACTTTGGTGTTCGCAGTCAAATTTGACCGGTCTTGTTTTAACTGCTATTACATTAACACAATAACCATTAGTCATCACCAACTTTCATTTAACACCCTTTCAAACTGTAAATATTGTATCAGACCACTGGTATACATGGAAAACTGCAGTAAATATACAAAGAACAGACACTGAACATGTATTGCGTGTGCAAGGTTTGATCCATGATAGGCACATAAGAGCGGGAAATGTGTCAAATTGTTCTGTGTGTGCATGTGTGTGTGTGTTTGTGAGTGCAAGGTGTGATTAAAATGGGGAGATTGGGCACATAAGGGGGGGGGGACACATCTAGAGTATGTGTGTGTGTGTGTGTGGGTGTTTGTGTGTTTTATCTGATCTGGATGGCTACTAATTCCTTTTCTTTATGGCGGTCATTTTTGACCATGGGTGTTACAAAGTTGACTAAATCATCCAAAATTCAATGAAAGTGGTGATCAGCAATTTAATATGTTCAAATGTCTACTGTGAAGGATATCATAAAGCCTTAATGCAATCGAATGTAAAACAAAAAAGTTATGATTGATGAAAGTAGTAAATCGGTCAGATTTGACCCGAAGACAACCGGAGGGTTAAATCCTGTACATTTTAAATAGTTTTGGTAGTGGCCGTACTCACCTTTAGATGCATGGCCCGGTGGCTTCTACAGGACGAGGCCAAAGGTTTGCAGAGCAGCAGCAAGGCGTTGTGACAAAGGGAGCAGAGTAAGGAGAGGAAATATAGAAAAGAAGAAGCATAGCGGACAAGAAAAAGCAAATGAAGAGACAGAAAACTCACGGGGAAGCTGAAGAGGCGCTTTTCCGTCTAAATGTCAGCGAGGAGGGCGAAGGCAATGGCAGCGAGGCAGAGCAGCCAGTTTAAGGGATCAGGGCTTGGGTGGAAGGTTAATTATTACACTTGCAGTCAATATTTAACAGGCCCAGCGCCCTGCCCTCAGTCCAACATCCTGATTCCACACCGAGAGGGTAGGGCCCGCGTCAAGCACATCTCTTTTGTCCCCTGCTCAAAATATGTATCAACACCTCACATGGCCTGCAAGAAACATGCAGTGTGGTCTTTATGAAAAAAAGTAAAAAAAAAGTTAAACTCAGCTTCCATGTCATAGTTCTTAGGACTTTTCATATTCTTTAGATGTATTTTGTAAATAGAAACTTACTCTAAGAATCATACTTGTCCAGGAAATCAGAGTTAACACTTCCTTTGCTTGTAAATGCAACGTGACAGGAGCATGTGAGTCCAATCTACATTTACTGCTTTATTTCTTACAACTACACACATTTACTGGAAATAACTCAGGGATAAGAAGCAATCGCACAGGTAAAAGCAAAAGCTGTGGACGGTCAGTCACGTAAAAATAACAGAACAATTAAAAAGTGATGTGTTTAAGATCGGGAGAGAGCATGAGGGTGCATAGTACTACTTTTTAATGTTAAGGATGTTACAAATACTTTACATTTCATTTAGCTGACATCAAAGCAACTTACAATAAGTGCAGTCGATCAAAAGGATCCCAAACACTGAGAATCCTGCAAGTACATTAGTTTCAAATAAGCCAAACAATTTACAATGAAACATATTTTATTTACGTATTTTAGTTGCCTAGATGCATTGGAAACAGGTGGGGTTTTAGACTGTGACGTAAGATGTATATACTTGTCCCTATATTAATAAGGAACTCATAATAATCAGAGTAGGTATTCTGAGAGGGAAAAGATAACTTGTAAATGAAGTCATGGTAGGTGACCCTGAATAATAATCCTTAACTTTAGGGCACTGTAAAGTAACATGTGACATAAACTCCTGGTGATAAACTGTTTTACAATGACATTAACACTTACAGTTTGCAGTGGTTTGAAGGATATTTCACCCTGTGGGTTTGAATTGGTTTTTCATGTAGCCTGGATTTCTGTCTCTGACTCATCTCAGCCTTGGAAAATATTATAATATGTTTAATACCTTATCTGGAGGAGTGCCTGGAAAATAAAAGAGATGTTATCTGGTTACAAAAGTTGTATTGACAGATTCATAATGAAACAGAAAACAGATTGAACTGTTGTTCTAATGTTCCTGTTTTAAAGTCCTGACTCCTGACTGTGCAACTACATCACAAACTCCATAAAAGTAGATACAATAGATATTACAAATGTATTGAAATGTCCATGTTTCCTTCTAAGTTTTAGCATTTCTTACATGCCCCCTCTTGTATTCATATACTTGGGCTATCTTATCTCGACAAGTTCAAGGGGGTTGGTATGGAGTGCAGAGTCCATTGTCTCTGAGAGAGGATATGTGCACAGCATTAATCTGCCGCTCAGATAAAGTACCCTTTGTTGCTCCTTTGAATCCACGGTGCCCAAGGTCACAATCATTTCTGCTGCAATTTAGATCAGATAACAACATCAATCTGCTGAGCATTAAATTATCTCGTGGACAAGGTCACATGCAGTGCTCAAATCTCATTGCACGATGTTCTAATTTCAGAAGTAATCGAGCGTATGGTTGATGTTTTTGTGCCTGTTGAGCTCAATTTAACATTAAAACAATCTCTGTCTGCTGTTTCCCCTTTCTTTAATTTGGTTCGTCTGGTAATTATGTTTAATTATGAATACATGTGTACAGAGTTTTGACGCTGCAAGGCTTTTTCATCCTTTATTGGCAGTTCTTACTTGCCATTTGTGTATCTGTTCCTCCTGTGTGGGAGTTTTCAAATATATTGTATGATAAAAGACCAGAGGTGGGAAAAGTACTCAGATCTTGAACTTAAGTAGTACCAGAGTGTAGAAATACTCTGTTACAAGTTAAAGTCCTGCATTCAAAATGTTACTCAAGTAAACGTACTGAAGTATTGGCATCAAAATATACCTAAAGTATCAAAAGTAGTCATTGTGCAGATTGATCCATTTCAGAATAATATATATTATATGTGTTGATTATAATTATTGATGCATTAAAGTGTTATCAAAGCTGATAAAGGTGCAGCTAGTTTGAATGACTTTGTATACTGCAGGGTAGCTTGTGAATTTACTCCAGGTGGAACTAAAGTCTGATTTAAGACTTGATTATATTTCACGTCATTAATCCAAATCTGCAAAGTAACAATAGATATTAAATAATTGTAGTGGAGTAGAAGTACAAAGTAGCATAACATGGAAATACTCAAGTATTGCAGTACAGTATTTGAGTTAATTTACTATAGATACTTCCCACCTCTGTAAAAGGCAGCTACAAAGATGTCTAATTTTGCAGCATTCCAGCATGCTACTCTAAACACATTCCTTCATAAAAGCGCATCCTCCAATATCTGATGACTAATGTTTTTCGCAAAGAGCAAACATTTCATTTTTGGTTGGCTTGTTAGGATTTTCTAACCTTAAGTAAAGAAGAATAGAGAAGTGTATGGTCATATTTGAGTGATCTAACAACAGTGTCTTTATATTTTAATGTCAAGAATGTTGGTATTTGTTTTATGTGAAAACCGAACTTTCCGTAATTCTGGTGTTTTTCTTAAAGGCCCTATAAAAACACACATTTTCTATCACCTCCTATACTTCAAGTTATATGATCCCATATGAACAAGCAATTCTGACAAAGTTTCAACACGTTAGATAGGCCCTATCTTCACTTGAGAGATGTCTCTTCCTGCTGTCTTGAGTGGGCGGAGCTTAGGTGGCACTTCAGTGCAACAATCAGTATTGGCAATGTTAGGAATCAAATCTGATGACTGTTGGTTTATTTAGTCATTGACAATCTGATCAAGCCACACCCATGTTTCCTTATCAGGTACATTCATTTTATCATCATGGTTATAATACTTTCCAAAGATAAAATCCACCATCTTTTATGAGGATAACCAACAGTATTGACAGCAATTAAAGAAACACATTTTTCCGTGTGTTCCACATACACAGAGAAAGCTGAATTCTCCTGCTTGCAGAGACACAGAAATTGGGCCTACAGTGCATTGCACTCAAACCATATTGTAGGTTTGAAAAAATACAGTTCAACAACCTCGTCTATTAAAACCCTCTGTGCTCATATTTGTGGATGCTATTTCCCTACTGGAAATGTAGCTAGTTTGCATGAGTGAAGAGAACAATAAAGTTCCGATAAAAACCCCACAATAGGTCAACAGGTTTAGGCAGTTCTGCTTTTGCAGCAGTTCTGAGGGTAGAGACTATATATCTAAACTGAAATAGAGCACTGCAGGATTGAGTCCTCTACACAGCATTTAGTTCTTCCTCAGGTCTAACTAGGTCACTGTCATGTCCAATGGGCGCTGATTCAGGAAGATTACACTGCTGCTACCCTGTATCTGCTTCCTTGGATTTCAAAATCTTGAATTTACCTAGATAAATAAATGTTTCAAAACAATTGCAAAAATAATGATTATCTAACTGATGATAGTGTAATTGATTGAGGGATTAAGGTCCATGATTCATCAAATATTCAAAGTATATTATAATTGTCTGATGTGTTCGGTTAGTCACTGCAGCAGATTCTAAATATTAAGATGTAAAGAGTACTATCAAACTGAGTTTTAGTTTGAGTAATTAGTCTTCTACTATGCAGGAGAGCATATGTAATTGAATCTGTCTGCAAACACAAGTAAGCACAATTTGTGTGTACTTAATATACTATACTTAATTATATAACCTAACCTGAAAAAAAACAAAACTTACAAATGCGTTTTGAGAACTGCACTGCCCCCTGTCTTAAAACCATGGTACTGCAGATGTTAGTACCCCCGTTTAACAGATTATTCTCCTCTCCAGAGAACAAGCGATTTATTAGATTAGATTATTTCCATTTTATGCTACTTTGTACTTCTACTCCACTACAATTCAGATTTAAATTGTGTACTTTTACTACATTTACGGATTACCTTTAGTTAATTTGCAGATGTAGATTAATGAAAAACAATATAATTAACACTTAAATCAGACTTTAGTTCCACCTGGAGTAAATTCACCAGCTACCTTGCAATATACAAACTCATTAAAACTAGCTGCACCTTTACCAGCTTTGATAACACTTTAATGATCAATCATTATAATCAAAACATATAATATATATTATTCTGAATGGACCAATCGGCATAATGAGTATTTTTACTTTTGGTACTTTAAATATAATTTGATGCCAATACTTTCGTACTTTTACTTAAGTAACACTTGAGTGCAGGACTTTTACTTGTAACAGAGTATTCACACTCTGGTACTTCTCCCACCTCTGACCAGAGATCTGAGGAATATTTTCTGTATTTATAAAAATGTTTTCAGAGGCCTGATAATCTCTTCCCTCTTAAACGCATTCCTAAACCTCCATGTACTATCAGGGATATTTTGTTTATTTAGACAAAGTTTAACAGAATTTCTTCCGATATCTTTATATGTTGGTCAAAAGGTCACACGCAGATTCACAATAAGGGTCAACAAGTTTATTTTCAAACTTAAATCGTCTGTCATTATATCGTTTGTCATTTTTTAATAATCAACCTTTTTATCCTCATGCTTTAGAATGAATATCCTACTTCTAAATCCCAAATGTTTTATTACACAAATTATAAAAGCAAATAATTAAACATTTGAAAAAAATTGAACCAATAAATGTTGGGCAACACTTTTAAAAGAAAGTTCTTCTCTGAAAGTATCGGAACCTAACCTTACCGTAGTGCAAATTGAGATCATCATAATATAAATGCAGTGTTTCCATTAAAGATTTGGGTTTATTTAATGTCATCAAGATTTCCACTTAAAATGTGCAGTAAGAAATAGCAACGTAAAACCAAACAATTTAGGGGACAAACAAATATAAATACATTATTTGATGAGGAAATATTAAACACTGGTACACATTCAGAGAAAAATGAACTGTTTATTCTTTAAAAACAGAATTGAAAGTAAGACTTTATTCAGCTCTGGTCACAGTGAAAACATTAAAAGGCTGTTCTATGTTGTGTTAAAATGTGTGGAATAGTAAAACAGCTTGACTGTAGATTGGTGTACTAATGTTTTCTGTACCACTTAGCGAAGTAAACTAAGTCTTACTATAAAGTCAATATCATCTATCACATTAAACTAAAATATTATGTACAGGCTACTCGATCATCTCATTGTACATTCCAGTAAAAGATGCGATTCTATTCAGTCCTTTTGTTACCCTCGACAGAAAAAACGTGACTTAGAATCAACAGCTACTTTCATGTTCCAGTACACAGCTAAGGACATATCAAAATACATAGGATTTAAGCAGACATATGGACGCCTCGGATAAACTACCCTGATTAAGACTCCTCTCTGATGGGAGTGCATCCAGAGAAGAAGCTGTTCTGAAAGCTGGTGAGGATTCGTTTCTTCTTCTTGAGGAAGCTGGCTGTTGTTCTGTCCTCCGTGTCCTCCTCCATGTCCTCCTCCTCCTCCTCCTCTTCCTCTTCCTCTTCCTCTGGCAGGAGAGGCTTCCTGGCCAGCTTCAGGTCTGCAGTGGTGTGTCCCATGTCACCGAGTTGTTTTAGCACCTTTAAAGTGATAATAATAGTTAATAAGATAATACAAATACATAATAATGATAAAGTTGATTGGTAGAGCACCTTCCAAGGGCTTCACAGTAGAGAATTGACATTGACAAAATAGTCACAGAAAATGTATATCACATAGAATACAGTTTCAAATGAAAGACAACAAAATAGATATAAAATGAGCATAGAATATAATATCATTAAAAGAGGATAGTGCAAATTCCCCATTGTGATTAGAACTGAAAATAATGGCAGCATTGGGTTGACAAAAGCAGGTGACAATGTAGGTGCATCAGAGCATTGAGAAAGTGCAGCAGAGAGCAAGTACCTAAATGCTAAAGTGAACAGATATGTTTTGAGCTTTCTTTTAAAGACTTCCAGCGAGCAGGCTTCCCTGATGTCTTTAGGCATTTTGTTTCATAGCTTTGGGGCATAATGGACGAGGGCTGCATCATCAATCTTGTTTTTGTGGCGTTTCTGGGAACCTCTAACAAACCAGCAGCAGATGATCGCAGTGTTCTTGACGAATTAACCTACAGATTAAAAGGCTAAAAGTGAGACCAGAGGGCTTTCTTTAATTCTGTTGTGCCTGAAATGCCGTATGCTACTGAAGCAGCTGTTTCAGTAGTGGCCGGTTTAGAGGAGCGAGGAGTAAGCAGTCAATGATGGTACAAAACACGCAATACATTTGTATAACAGTAAACATCAGAGACCCTTGAGTATACTTTTATAAAAAGGCACATCGTTCCGTGTATCGCCAAGTCCTCCTATTTTACCAGCTTTACCTTCTTAGTGGGTGTACAAGATGGCGGCTTGAAGAACGTGCTGTTGTCCGGACTGACGGAAGTGGGATCCTGAAGACAGTCTTTGGGAACACTTACTGCCTGACTTCCATCCTAAAATGAGAATACAATTTTAGAAAAATGATGTTTTCATGAAAAAATCTAAGCATTTTATTTACAATGAAAGACAAAATCTGAGTGAACAGAAGGAACATGTATGTGGCAAATGAATGCCAAATGACATATGAATCGTTTAAACTAGTATCAGGTTATTATGGTTTATTCAAGTGTTTCTTTGAATTGACTCAAATGTAATACTATTATTCTAAATTGGTGATGTAATAAATACTAGTATAATAATCCAGTAATTGTTATTTAGATTTTTTTTACTAAATAAAAGAAATCTTGAAGAGGATATGTTTGGAAGTTTTATTTTCCATCGATGACCCTGAACTTTTGAATCAGTTTATCAATCCAGATTGGTTTGACTAAACACAGAAGCGCAGATTGATTGTAAACAGTCCTACATACAAATAGTACATTTAACCAATGTTTACGGATTGTTTCCCCTCTTTCGTAATTTATTTTTTAATATCTTATCATTAGATCATTTACCTCAGGATCCATATTCCGACACTTCTCGCGGTCACACTGACAGTTCTCCCCGCAGCTCATCTTCCCTTTACGGCACCTGCATAACCGGTTACTGCAGCGGCCTTTACACGCACTGAAGAAAGAGAAAAGGCATTTCCATCACAAGTCACCAATCACACACATATAGTCTGCAGGTTCATTTCTAGCCTTCCTTTATAGAGAGATATAACAGGAGGATGTGTTTAATGAACCTCTCAACTGGACCAAAAGTGGACTATTCCTCACTACTCTGCTGTGAGATTGCATTAGATATCGTGGTTATGGTTTGTTCTCTCCCTGCATGGTCTTTAAGCCGTGTCGAGAGTCAGCGTCTATAAACAAATAACCATTTTGATTATCCAAATAGTCTTACCCCCGTAGCTTTTGTTTTTTTGAGGTTCTGCGGATCCCAGCTTTCACAGGGCGCCACTCATCCTCATTCCGCTCATCCTCATCATCATCAGAGATCAGCTCGTCCATGTCGATGTCCGGCTGCACCTTGGCTGTGGTGGTAAAGCGCTTCCCTTTGGGCTGACGGTGGAGGAAAAAGCAAAGAGCAATCAACACACTTGGACCTTCAAATGAAGTTCTCTTTAAGATCATTTATATCTCATTTTATATCAAGATATTGTTTAAAGAATCATTGACTCTTGATATAAGATTGTATTTGATTTGAAACATTGGTCCAGGCTCAAACATGTTCACAGACTTTGGGGGAAATAACCTACATTAGCCAATTGACATTCAAAACCAAAGGATGGAAGACTCTCTGCCACGACTTACCTTTGGAGGAACGTACTCAAACGAGTCGTCTGCATTGTTGGCACTGTTGGCGGCCGTAGGCATGAGGACGTTCTTACGACTGGCCAGGTTGAGCAAAGAGATTTTCTGCAGAGAAATAAAGTTTAGAGATAGAACAGTAAGGTTACATTTAAACAAGTCGTCATCATTAAGCCTTAATGGGGACACTATGGGAAAAACACTTTGACATAAAACAGAAACAAGTATTTTTTCCCCCAGTTGATTTTAAGTCTACAATCTCATTAGTGTAGTATCCAATAGTGTATTCAAATAATAAAAAAATGGAAACAGATGGAAGACGATAATGTTAACATAAATAATAGGGTTACCTGTTTACACTGCTCATTCTCCTCCAACAGCGCCTGGTGCTGCTCTCTTAATTCTCGCAGCTTTTCAAGCTCTTCTTCCTAAAATGATGTTACAAATAACAATATGATGAACTTTTTCTCCTAAAAGAAAGGTGAGTATGATCAAGCACTCTTCTTTTAGTGGAGACAAACCTGAACTTGGAGGCGCTGGAACAGCTCCTTCTCCTTGGCGCTCTCCTCTTCCTCCTTTGTTTCGGCCGGCTCTTCACATATCGTTTTGTTCTGTATTTGGTTAAGGAGGTACAGGACCTGTACACAGGAAGAGAAACAGATTTATAGAACAGATATGTCCAAGTATGCATGTCTCTAAGATATATGAACATCGGAAAAGGAGTAAAGCACCTTCTCTTGATGCCTCTGCTCGAGCTCCACCATCTGCACCTGGTGCTCCATGTCCATGGTGGACATGACGTTCCTCTCGTCAGCCATTGTCTTCCTCAGGTGCTGAGCATTCCCCGCCTCCTGTTTGAGCTCGCTCTCCAGCTTGCCACTGGCGGTTTTCGCAGACACCAGCTGAATGAAAAGGGAACAGTTGATGTTTTTCAGAGACACAAACTCAACATATGAATAATATATTACGATGTTGTGATTTGAAATAATCTTTGAGTACTTGCTCACCTCAGACACGAGGAGCTTAAGGGCACACTTGGCATCCACTATGCTTGTGATGCTGTCGAAGCGCTGTTTCATGCGCCCCTCGCTGTCGGCGACGAGGACTTTCTGCTGAAGGTCGGCTATCTGGGCATTCCTGTGAAGAGAGGAATCACTCAGCCATCGCTGCAATAAGCTCCATAATCGATTCATTGTTTCTTCTTATTCATTTTAGGGCTGGAAGAAATTCTTAGTCAACAAAATAAACTAACCCACTCATAAGATTTTGCGTTTTTTTTAAGAATGATGCTGTGCTAACGTATTTTGAAAATAAATCCTTTAGTATAGAATAAAAAATGACCAATAAAAAAAGTGACTGGCCAGTCGTCTAAAAATCTAGTGTGGTTTGAAAAAGTCACAAAATCTGTATAGGACTGACTGGAAATAAAAGCACACAGCTTTTTATTGTGCATCATTTAATGTTGTGTAAATGACAATTGATAGGCAGGTTATTCAAGCTGGTGTAAGGCAGAGTAGGATGAATGCTGGTCTTAACATGTTTGGAATATGTGAAATGCAGTGAGTGCAGGTTGTCAGACTCACCTGAGGGCCATCTCTGTCTCCAGGTTCTCCACCTGTTTGGTCAGAGGCGCCTCCAGCGACCCCTGGGTCTCCAGCTCAGAGATGATCAGGGTCCGACGCTGCATGGAAGGACATCGCAAAGCAAGACATTGATTCTTTGTAACATTTACAGTTTACTTTGATATGCAATGGATTCAGTTAAGTAGATCACTCAGTTTTGTGGATTCTTTTAATGAGTTTGCAGCCTGTAAAATGAAACACTGGCGTGACGATGTCTCGCAAAAGCCAATCAGCCGTGAGAATCTCAGCCTGTTGTCAATGACGTTTTTAGAATCAGAAAACCAAAAAACACCAGCCATTGGCTCGGGGCGACAGCACACAGAGTTCCATATAGATGTTCGGAAACTGGACAAAAATAAGTGTTTGTATAAAAAGTACAAACTATGGACTGTCTATTGCAGGGGTCTCCAACACTCGATCGATCGGAGCATCCCTAGATACAACGGTAGCTTAGTCTAGCCAGATCCATTAGATCTCCAATCAGAAACCTGTTTTTTGTCTGCAGTCTTGTAAGAACACTTAATTCATGGTTTTTACTAACCGGTAACAGTATGTAGTATTATTTTGATTTGTGTATTTGTATGATCTAAAGCCAGTTGTATTACCTAAAGCCAGTTGAGTAGCACTTGAAATGGTTTGGCTCTATGAAACCTGATGTACTTATATGATTCTGTTTTCTTCAAGTTTGTATCTTCTTGGTCGAATGCACTTATTGTAAGTCGCTTCGGATAAAAGCCTCAGCTAAATGTAATGTAATGTGTATTACAAATAAATCATGGCAAAATGTGTTAATGTTGTTGTTGGCATCTACTTCGAGATAAGCCCCGCCTCCTCGCTAGCATGATTAGTTTGAGTGAAGCAAGTACAGTAAACACAAACGATGCCGTGGTCTAACTCATACGAGTAACGTAGTTATGGTAGAGAAATAAAGCTCACCCTGATTTTGGCAGCAGGCCGGTCCCCTGCCTCCATCTGCTGTTTCAGGTGGTTGATCTCCTGGGCCAACACCTTTCTGTCATCCAGCAGGTCGTTGAGGTGGCGCCGGGCCTCCTCTGTGCTCACCATCACCTCCACTTCATTGAGAAGCCAATTCTGATCACATAAATACAGACAATATTTACATATACACAACAAAGACTTTAGTCCAAGAAATCTGACTTCATATAATGACGCAGAACATCTTTAACATATTTGCAGCTTACTCAATCAATGTGAAATTTCAGCGAGGATCATTTTACAAATATAAAATTGATAACAACACAAACACATTTCCACTTCTGATAACCTTCTGTTGTGTCCTTTACAAAGGGAAACACCGGACAATGTGAAGACATAATTCTCTGTATATTGTTGGGAGTTCAAATGATAAAACAATAAGAATTAAACTCATTTGAAACAATTCCAACTAGCCCCAGCGTTGCATACACTAAGCATTGGTAGTTAGCTTAGCAAGACAATTCTGGTTCACAATAACCAATGGAGGAAAGAGTAAGGAAACAATCATCAAAACAATGCAGAGATAGTAAACATGAATAATGTTTGTTTGCGCTTAGTGTTTGACCAAACACAGGCCTTGGTGACTACAGAGAGGGATTCAAACAAATGTTATTACCTTAACTCGTGTAGCAGCTCCCTCTATTCCTCTGTGGCGTTTGTCTGCTACCTCACTTCTCTTCAGCAGAGCATCTTTCAGCCGCTTGTTTGCTGCTGCAGCCTGTAGGAGGAAAACTTATTCATATAAGAAAAGTAGCAGCTGCTTCATAGATGTTGAACAAATTCAATCCAGCACACTACTTGAAGATCTTAAATGTATGCCTCACCTCCTCAGTTTTACGACGCAGAACACTGGCCTGTTTCTGAAAATCCCTCTCAAGCTTAAGCAACTCATACTGCCGTTTACGATCCTGTTGAACAGATTCAAATAAACTGTGATCCAGGTAACATTAATAAATGTGCCAAAGGGAAAACAAGTTAAGCAGCAAAAAGGTATGAATAAAAGGATGTAGCGAGAACATGTCCTGCAGTGAAGAACTTTCCACACACACCTTCTCCTTTAGCTGCAGCACCTCCTTATCCTTCTGGCTCTTCCATTGTCTGAACTTCTCAGAGTCCTCCCTCATCTGCCTCATCAGCTGCGTACGCTGGATCTTCATCGCCTGTGAGAACACAGTGTTACCGTGTTAGGATCTGGCTCACATGTATTCAAAGTTGTAGTAAATAACAGCAGTGCTCTTTGCCAATGCACATGCCGTTTGAGAAAGGTCAAAAGAAAATATGGATTGGTGGTTTACAAGGAATTTCACCACCAAGATACCATGTTCACATGTTAACATGTACCATGTTCTATGCACTTAAGTGAATGGGACACTATATATGGTCACTACTATTTAGTTAATATCTTATAAAATAGATTATCAACTTCATTTTAATATTATTAATGAATAGATAAACAGTACATTTTATTCCTAATATTATTGAGATGGCGGTGTGACCCAAGAAGGATCTATTTAGTTCTTTGATGGTATTATTAAAAAAGGCAATTTGTTCAGTACAGTAACAAAGACATCCGATAAAAGCAGTATAAGTGCATGTTAATGCTCAACATAATGTACTCATCTATTTTTCTTTTAAAGGAACTAGATGATATAAAAAGACATTCTTTATTACCTGTATCTCATGCACGAGATTGCCGACTTTCTTCACGGAGGTCTCCTTGAGTTTGAGCATTTTGGACTGATCCAGAAGTTTTTTCTTCATGTCCACCAGCTGGTTCTCGAGGTCCTGCAGTCTCTTCCGGCGCTGCTCGCTGAGCCTGGAAGAAGGTGAAGCAGACAGGAAGTTAAAAGTGAAGGCTTATGAGGTTACTTTACAGTTTTAAGAGTTTTATCCGAATAAAGAAGTTACAGGCACAACCAAGATATTGAAGTGTTCATACTTAGCCTGGTTGGTGTCTTTCTTTGCAGACTGCAGTGCAAGAAGGAGATCCTCTTTCTCCTTCTGCAGAGAATCCACCGAAGTCTGCAGACTATGAACGTTTTTCTGTAGGAAACAATGCCAAGAAGTTTAAAACTCCAAAAGATATGGCTCGGAATTAATATCACACAAAAAGACTGCTTTAAATGCACAATGTTAATTTTCGGCAACTCGGCGTCTGTCAATCAAAGCCATAACGATGCATGTGCAAAGAGAATGACTTTATCCTCGTTTGATGAGGAATCACACAAGTACAAGTCTAAATACAAATAAAAACAATACATTTAGGATAACCACTGAGTAGCTGAGTTAACACATATACAGATATGATAAGAAGCAAACAATGGAAAAAGAGAAATCTCCAACGAGGCGTTCTGGGGCAGCATAGACAGGTCTTTTCTGTGTTAAGAGTTTTAGTCGCTACAGGGTGTACTTTGAGGGTTTGTGACTCTGCAGACCGTTTACATGCAGAAAAACCTTCATAACACACAAGGGGACGGGTAATAACCGGAAAAGCATGACATGGGACCTTTAACTAGTTCGGAGTGTAATAATCAACATTCTTCATCAGTGAGACCAAACAAATATGGACCCTGAATCTAACTAGAGCTGTCGTCCATAGAAAAGAATGTGCGTCAGGGAACCTTCGTCCCTGAACAGTAAACTACCTCATGGCGGCTTGTGCTCTGTCATAAGCTGGCAACAACAATGCGCCCAAGCTGCCCCTCCTTAAGAGAGATAGCAGCAATACCCAAGGCCGTAGAACTATGCCATGGGAAAGAGACAGTGAAAGGAGAAAACGATGAACTGTGTCAAAGGTTGAATACCTAAGCAAATTATTCCCTAACGATGTCTATAGGCAAATGTGAGTTCAAAGTAGGTACATTACAGGTATCCAAATGTACTGACAGTTCCCCTTTTAATAACTCATATGACGCATAATCAACATCAGTTACTTAAAAAACAACTATGAATGAATCCAGTTTGTTTAATTAAGCCATAAAGTCAAGTTCAATATTTCTGATTAACCAAATGAAAATAACTCCGATCCAATATTGTTGGGAGGGTCCATATATTGATAGAAAATCCTCTTACCTGGTGCTCTAACTGCATCGGCTCGAGCTGGGTGTCATTCTGGCACATGTTCCGCACAAAGGCTTCCTTCAAGCTCAACACTTTGTTCAGCTCTATCAGTTCCTTGGAAAGCTGGGCCTGCCGCAGAGCATGATGGGTTGTAAAGCCTTCTGGGGAGTGCTTTCCATCAATGCCAGTGCCATCCTGTGTGAGAGGTAGGAAACAGTCTTAATTTGCATACGGTTCAGGAGGGGGGATTCTATTATCAATAAATATGTACATGAGAGAATAAATGTCACTTTAGAACATTCTATAAAATTACTGAATTTTATTTTCATCACATATATTTGTAAACCTATAAAATGTGCAGATTCAGGCTAATCCCAGGCTTATGCCACAAAGCAACCTATAACATTCAGGGATGCAAACACACGTATGGTGACAAAAGAGAGAACTATTCGAA
Source organism: Dissostichus eleginoides (assembly GCA_031216635.1). Taxonomy (NCBI): domain Eukaryota; kingdom Metazoa; phylum Chordata; class Actinopteri; order Perciformes; family Nototheniidae; genus Dissostichus; species Dissostichus eleginoides. The sequence continues at coordinate 20,002,191 of CM062266.1, read as the reverse complement.
GCAGAAACAAAACAGCGTAATATACCATCGGACAAAGGCCTGCGCTATAATGCTTCAATTAACTGGCTATTCTTTATAATATACTCAGATCAATAGGAGACAGATGTTAAGTTATAAATCAAGGTTTTTATTATTATTTACAGCAGGGGTGGGGAAGCTTTTTCCTCTCAAGGGCCATTTCAATTTTTACAACATCCTCCGAGGGCCGTACAAATTATTGAACTCAACCTCTGCTTAAAAAAACTAAAATCGCAGCCCATTCATTTGGCCTTCCTTTCATGCTGTGCAAAGAAAAAGCAACCTCTTAATCCAGATATCTTAACATTTGTTTTTAAATGTTGAAGTTAAAGCATCAATCTGGTGCACTTTGAGAGCAAAATGAAGAGATCTATGGATACACCCATATGAAACAGACCTGTAAGCAGATTTTATTTTTCTTTATGGATATTTTACAAATCACTCCCCTTTTAAACTGTATTCTTGTTATTTTTAACAACTTTTTTGTTACGGTCATAGTATTTAATACCTGTTTTTCATTTAGTCTCTTATTTTTTTATAACTATAATGATCATATCAAGGTGTGCCTTAACCTCACTGAGCTGAGGTTATTTGAGCCTCTCAGTCTGTCAGGAGAGAGCTCTCTTCCACCTGGTTGTAGAAAAAGCTCTTTAAATTTGTTAGCATAGCTAGCTAACCAGATGCTAATAACAACAGATCGCCACTGGGCTTACAACTAAAGACACAGCCACGCAAAAACTATAGGTTACTAACGTAACCCCAGTTCTCAGAGTAACATGAAGTGAGATGTCTCACTATGGGATGCGCCTCAACGCGTATGCATCAGAGGCATCAATCTCATTACGCCAATCCTGATTGGCTGGTGATCTTGACGACTACGTCAGGGAATCCACCCACCCTTCCAGTAGCTTGCTCTACGTCGCAGCGTCATTCAAAATAAGCACCTCTTCTCGCTTCGCCTCAGCAAGAAGGGCCGTCTGGTGAGACATCTCACTTCATGTTACTCTGAGAACTGGGGTTACGTTAGTAACCTATAGTTCTCATTCATAACACTCCGTTCGATGTCTCACTATGGGATATTGAGACTCCCGTATTGCTAGACATGCTTATCTCGAAAATGTCTGCGAGCCCCTTTCATAAAACGGCAGACCAAGGGATGTTGGCTAGCCGTCTTTCACTCAAAGCCCACATGGCATGCGGCAATAGCAGCCAGGTACACTTTAATCGTAGAGAAAGCTCTGTGTTTATCAATCAGGTCCTGTAGAAATGATAGAATCACACCGACAGGGCATTGAAAAGAGATGTGTCCCTTTTGAAGGCACCACTCCTCAAACACCCTCCACTTACAGTCATAGAGAGACCTGGTGGAGGAAGCCCTTGCACTCTGAATAGTGTTTATCACCTTCTGAGGAAGCCCCACTGTACTCAAATTATACCACTCACGGGCCAGGCCCATAGTGCCAAGCGCTCTGGGTGTGGGTGAAAAATCATCCCCCCCGCCTGAGATAGTATGTCCCTGCGTAACGGGAGCTGCCACGGCTGCCCGCACAGCAGCTGATATATCTCCGCCAGCCAGTACATTGCAGGCCAGTGCGGAGCTATCAGGATCAGTGTGTGGCGATGTTCTCTCACTCTGGCCAGAGTTGGGGTATTAGAGCCAGGGGTGGGAACGCGTACAGAAGGACCGGGGCCAAACGTGTGCGAGCGCGTCCACGCCTAACGGTGCGTTTAGATCGCGCATTGAAAAGAACAGCTGACATTGAGCATTTTCTTTTGACGCGAACAGATCTACCGCGGCCCGGCCGTAACGCACCCACAGCTGACTCACAATTTGGATGTAGAGTCCAGTCTGCATATAGTGGTGCACCTCTGGACAGCAGATCTGCCCCGAGGTTCATCACTCCCGGTACGTGCGTCGCTCTCAGAGAGAGGAGACGTCCGCAGCTCCATAAATCAGTTTGCGTGCCAGCATGTGTAACTGGAGAGAACGCAAACCCCCTTGACGGTTTATATACGATATTGTGGTCGTGTTGTCTGTCCTCACGAGGACATGATGTCCTTTGAGAAAAGGCAGAAAGCGTTTAGGGTGAGAAACACCGCTAAAAGCTCCAGATAATTTATGTGTGACCGTTGGAGGTCTCTGCTCCAGAGACCCCTCACAGGTCGACCTTCGTATATACCCCCCCAGCCCGTCAGACATGCGTCTGTGGTGACCACTTTCCGCGATAGGACAGCACCCATAGGTACGCCCCGTACTAGAAAAGTCGGGTGCAGCCAGTGGCGCAGTGCCATTACGCATTCCACAGTGACCATCACTCTCCGCGCGCCATGACGCACGGGGTCCAGTCTGAGGGCAGCTACCCAGCGCTGAAACTCATGTGTAAGCGGCCCAGTCGTACCACCAGGATGGCTGACGCCATGAGCCCCAGTAACCGCAGACATGATCTGAAGAGAACATATTTGCGTGGCTGGAAATGAGCGAGGCAAGCCCTGAAGGCTTTCACTCTCTCTGCTGACAGGCGGGCTGTAAAGGGCACCGAATTTAGACGTAAGCCCAGGAAGAGTACAGTCTGGGCTGGGGACAACATGCTCTTTTCTGTGTTTATTACGAAACCCAGGTCGAGCAGGTGTTTCACGAGGGTATTCGTCTGCGTAATAGCCTCCTGCTCCGACTGTGCAAGAAGGAGCCAGTCGTCTAAATAGGTTGCCAGGCGAATGCCCTGTTGCCTTAACGGGGCTATTGCTGCCTCCGTACATCGTACAAACACCCGTGGGCTGAGAGACAGACCGAAGGGAAGCACTCTGTACTCGTAACAGACACCCTGAAAAGCGAACCTCAGATATTTCCTGTGTGGATAATATACTGGGACGTGAAAATACGCGTCTTTCAGGTCGATTGATGTGAACCAATCGTCCTGACGTACGAGACGCAGCAGAGATGTGTGAGTGAGCATCCGGAATTTGTATTTTCTGAGATACTTGTTCAGAGCCCTTAAATCCAGGATAGGGCGAATTCCGTTCCCTCCCCGTTTGGGAACGAGGAAGTATTTGGAATAGAAGCCGCTCTGACTCTGTTCGGAGGGTACAATGGATATGGCTTTCTTTTCTAGTAGCGAGAGAATCTCCTGCTCTAGAATATGAGCCGACGCTCCCGGGCTTGTGAATGCACAATGCCCGAGAAGTGAGGGGGGGTGACAGCGAATTGGAGTCTGTAGCCCCGTGATATCGTCTTGAAAACCCAAGCAGAGCATGTGAGCATCTTCCACCTTTCGCTTCTCAGCGAGTGGAGACGTGAACATTTCTCTGTTGTTTGCACTCTGTGTCTTTATTGGTTGTGTTATGGGGCCCTCTAGTGTCTGAACACGGTGGCATCCCAGGCTGACAACCTCGGTCGACACTGCGCATGCGCGCGGCGATGATGCGTTCACAGACTCGGTCACCGTCCGCATTCTGAGAGAGGCAACAGCCACTCTCAGAAGCGGAGCAGTCACCTGACTGTTTATTGTTTTTCTTTTCATTATTTTTGACTGCGCCCTTGGCTTTAAGCCTGGAAACGACAGTGGAAAATATTTTATTGAAAACAAGACATGTGTTTGTGCGACTTGAACGAGCAGCAGGAACTGCTGCTTTGACGTGAAGTCTATCTCCCTCATGGCGCGAACTGAGGATGACGTTCTGACATCACTCGAGGCGGCGGGAAGATGGGGGTGTGGTTGCACCCCGGAAACACATGAGCTTTGAACACGTGTGGAACACGGTCCGGGGCTGGAAAACAGGGAACTTCCAGCCCTTTCACCGAGGAGAGGAGGGAAGGCTGTCAGGCTGCTCTCTTCTCTTTTCCTCACCTGATGGCCGAAGGTCTGGGCCGGCTGTGCCTGTGCGGCTGCTGCCGGAACCGGGGACTTTCTTGGCCAGCTCGTCCTCGCCTCATGTCTGGGCGGGAGACCCGGGGCGGGCTGTGGCTTTTGGGGAAGACAAAGCTGGAGAGCCTCATCCTCCTTCTTTTTAGCCTCACACCGCTGCTGCATTGAAGCCAGAGCGGTGCCAAATATGCCCTCGGGGACAATCGGCACGTCCAAGACGTCCTCTTTTTCCCGGTCCGGAAGGTTCGTCAGGTTAAGCCACCTGGCTCTCTCCTGCACCACCATCATCCCCAGCGATTTGCCCGTGGCTTGGACTGCACAGCGCTGCACACGGAGGCAAATGTCCGTGATCGCTGTGATTTCGTCCCACACGGCCGGTTCAGGTTTGTTCGTCATGTCTTCACAGAGCTCCGCCTGGTAAGCGGTCAGCATTGACGAGACATTGAGCGCCCTGACGGACAAAGCTGCCGCTTTGTAAGCCCGTTCGGTCATTGCTGACTGGAACGGTCTGCTTTTGTCGGCAGCGTGGGGTTCCTGCTAGGCCGAAGACAGCCGCGGTTGGAGGTGGGCTGCCACAAGCGGCTCCATAGGCGGCATGCGGAGCAAGCCGAGCTTCTCCATGCCCTCAAAGTCCAAGAGGAGGCTCCCTGGATTGGGGCCTTGTGCTGAAAGGGCGGTCTCTCCACGAGACAGACACCTCGTCCAGCAGCTCTGGAAACTGGGAGAAGTTGCCTCGTCAGCCTCGCGGCTTGGGGCAAGTTCTTTCCCTCATAGCGAGACTGGAGGTCTCCTTGGCTACTTCAGGCCAGGGATGTCCAGTCCTGGACGCAGCGCGTTGGCACACGGCCTGCAAGTCCATGCTGAGGCGGGGCGAAGTGGCGCGCTTTCGCCTGGGGGAGCGGACACCGCCTCCGGCTTGGCAGCCTGAGCAGATGGACGAAGATGTCATCTTCGTCTCGTCCGAGTCGGATAAGAGGAACTCAGAGGTATCCTCTTCATCTTCCTCCACGTAATCCAGCTCCAGGACATCCTCCGCGGGTGGAACCACGGTGAGGTCCAGTTGGGAGCCCCAGCTTGTCACAGCGCGGGGCTCCATTCCCGCGGCTGCCGCCGCCGTTGAGCCCCAGCTTGACACAGCGCGGGGCTCAAACTCCGCGGCGGTCGCCACCATGCCTCGATCGCCGGTCGGCAAATCAACAGGCATGAAGGGGTCTGTCCCGACAGGCTAGCTTGGTGCGCTAGCCGTCGGCGGAGGCTCTTGGTGGTGAAGCGGGCACAGTGTCCGCACGAACCGGGGGCGTCGATAGCCTCCTGGGCATGTTTAGCCCAGGCAGGACGAGCAGACCTGGTGTGTGAGTCCCGTGCTCGAAATCTTGAACCCGCAGCCGCAGAGTCGAGCCTCCGAGCCTCCGTCTCCTCTGGTGTGAGGGAGAGAAGGGTCCATCCTCGCTCCGCCGGGTGTCGACGTGGAGGGACAAACCAGTAACAGGTATGTTACCGTTTGAAAAAACAAAACCTTACCGTTATTTAGGAAGAAAAAACCGGCGGGCAGATTTTAGTATCAACTGGTGTGTTAATAAATCAAATCCTGTGCGAAGCAAAAGTAGCCGGCAAGCGTCCGGTGACCGAAGGTTAGCTTGTGGTTCAGTCTGTGGACAGTTAAGCCAGCCCGGCTACTGATATTTTTGAGATGTGCTCCGAAGCGAGAAGAGGTGTTTGAATGAAGCTGCGACGTAGCGTAAGCTACTTAAAGGGTGGGTGGATTCCCTGACGTAGTCGTCAGGATCACCAGCCAATCAGGATTGGCGTAATGAGATTGATGCTTCTGATGCATACGCGTTGAGGCGCATCCCATAGTGAGACATCGAACGGAGTGTTATGAATGAGAACTGTATGTATGGAGCTAAATCTGGGGGCGAAAATGTTGATCATTTAAAAAAATGTATCTGCAAGTTTTGATCCTGAACTTTGAAAAATACAATTATTTAATCAAACAATTTAGTGTATGAACCGTTTGTATGGACTAAATATTATTTTAATTCAGTAGGAATTAATATTTGACTGTCCCATTCCTCATTCATATTTATTTTTGATATTTGAGTCCTTCATAAAGCATTTTTTAAAGTTGAATGGACAGGGAAAGAAAAGGGGATTCAGCTTCAGAAGAGAATATTATTGGTGAACATTTCAAATTCAAAGCTCAGGCAACATCTCTCAAGCTATGCAGATTGGATTGTCGAATTACTTAATTAAGATTTTATCGTTATTGTTTAAGGCTTACAAAGGCTTACAGTTAGGAAATACACAATAACTAAGAAGTGCACTACATCAAATAGATAATTTGTATATTGTTTAAATGAAATTACCCAATCATTTGCCATTAAGTACAGTTTTTATAATAAACTTTGGGTTTTGCACAAATAGGTGATTTTCAGTTTGTGTTATTTACCCAATCCTACCTCCCCCTTTATTTTTCTATTTTCTGTGTTCCTGTGATGTATAGTGAGAAAAAAGGATATTAAAGCCCTGTCTACAAGCTCAATTTCCCAACGAAATATCTGAGACTTTTCAGATATTTTGTACGTAATTCCAAATCAGTCATTTTTAGTATTTTCTTTTGCTACCATGCAAAGCCTTTGAGACATTAGCCTGAAAGAATGTAAGAAAACAGTTCAACATCAAAAAGGAAGAAGAAACAGCAGGGGAGCAATGAGGGTCAACACTTTTACTTTCAGGTCATTCAAACTCAACCAGGCACACAGGAAGAGACACACACACACACACACACACACAACCCACACACACACTAACAGAGGCAGTCCCTCAGCCACGCTGCTGATCCAATCATAGGGCCTGGCGCAGGATGACAGTCTGGGGATTGCATCGTCATCAGAACAAATCCAGCCCAGAGGATCACAGCTCTCATCCAGACAGACAGCCGTCTCAGCTCATCAGGTCACGGGCAGCAGGCTACTGGGCTGAATACCAACAGGCATCCTCTAGTATCGGTCTGCAGATTGGGCTGAATAACAATGAGAAGGAAACAGGTGCTTTCCCATAGTTCTGACATGTTTATGTGTTCAATAAATGTCAGTTAAAGGTCACCTATTATGCAAAATCCAGTTTTTCATGTCTTTTATACATAACATGTGTCCCCTCTGTGTAAAGACATTCTGAAAGTTTCAGAAAAAAAGGTTAGCTCACTTTTTGTCCTGATCCATTTATATAAAAACCTGTCTGAAAATGAGCTGATCAGATTTTGGCCACTTTATGATGTCATAACGATTTTTTGGCTTGTGTAACCATTAGCCAATAACCAACCAAGGTAACCCCCGCCCCACCTTATCACCTGAATCTCCTCCTACCGTAGTGTTCTTTTTAACCAAATATCTCGTAGAGGGGCGTTGGGAGTGGCTCCTTATTTTCATCTAAAGTAACAGACAGAGAATCAGCACTTTTGAAACAGGGCTGAAACAGAGGGGATTATGGGATGCTACAATTCATGATCTGTTTGGTATTTCGAGCCAAACACTTCAGAGACATGTTTTGTATATATCTGAGACCTATAATATATTGATGAAAAACAGTATACTGTAATAGGGGACCTTTAAATGACCCCCTGTACAAAGCCACCTATGATTGTCTTGTATTGAAAGATGAACTTATATGCTGCTTCTGTGATGTCTCATTGATCTCTTTGTACTGTCACAACTTTGTGCTAATGTTTTTCTGACTGCCTTTTAACTGCCTATGGTTTATATTGCTTTTTGACATGGCGTCACTCTTTAAATTCCTCGAGGTTTTGTTCTCGATTAAGCCACACTAGCAGTGAATGGGACATGTCAGTCTGTCAATCTATGCCACAAATATTGGAATGATTGCTTAAATGTTGTATAAACACTCATCATCCCCAGAGGATGAACATTTTATGGATTTTGGCAACACCAGGATTTTTAAATTTTTGGTGATATTGGTTTTAAATGCCTCATCAACTACTGGATGGATAGCCATGAACCTTGGCCCACATCAAATCCAAATGTCTTCAGTGATTGCCTGTTTTCCCCACGGCTGAACCAGCAGGTTGACAGTATTGGATGAGTTGGCATGAAATATCTGGCACAAACATTCATGTCCGCCTTAGACTCTTGGTATTAATGTTTTCTGAGACTTATTTCTCATACTGATTTGAATTGCCTATTTTTCTCGTTTTCTCTTCCTGTAAATATTATATGACATAATGGGTTATACAAATTACCTTGGCTGCACATTCAGTAATAGATCATTACAATAAGTACAAACCAGTGCACATAGTGTAGCCTTTGTTCCTTCTGTGAATGGGAATCACCTTTTCTGCTTGTGGCTGTAATGAGATAGTGCAGGTGGACAATAGCCTCAAAGGAAAAGCGTACAAAGCTCGATACAGCACAATAATCACGCTGTGTGACCTGCTGACCTGACAGCATCGTTGACCTTCCTCTGAAGATCTGCAATTACACCAAGTGGCTCTTTTTCATATAAGGATCACTCAGGTGTTAGAAGGACACAAAGGCTGTCAACCCTCACAGATATATTTGTCACACTTGAAGTCTCTTACTGTAAATATATTGAAAATGTATCGATATCATTGAATGGCTCACCATCAGTTTTCACACATACTATGTATACCACATAAAGACATGAAAACATGCATTTACATTGACATGCACCCACACACACCCACACACACACACACACACACACACACACACACACACATCAATCAAACGATTGATTGATGGCTTACAGATCTGCTGCGCTAAGCTTTAAATATTTATCATACACTCTTGTGGTCTCTCATCTTCTGCCACATGTTCATCGACCCAGTGCCCCTGCTGTTATTCACGTGTGTGTGTTTGTGTGTGTGTGTCTGTGTGTGTGTTTTTGTGTGTGTTTGTGTGTGCGTGTGTCTCAACGTCTGGCATCATGTTCTTGATGTTAAAGTAAATGCGTAAGTTGGTGCTTTGTTGTTTGTGTAAAATAATTGTGTTAATCATGTAGCATTTTACCGTCAATAAATTATTGATTCTCAGGGAGGACGTAAACAAATGAGATCATCAGCAAGAGAAATGGGAACCTCATTGTGTCCCCTCGGATTGAATTTTATAGGAAACTGATTGTTTTACAGTTTTTCATGAATTGCATTAGGGAAACATTAAGTCATTTTGTTGTAATTAATGCAGAATGTCATTATGAGCCTTGTAGTTTAATCATATTTCAAATCAACTAGAAGACCATGTTACACGAAACAATCTCTTAAAAAAGAAACAGAATAATAAAGACTGCATCTTTAACCCAAAACTTACTGTGTATGATTAACCTGTTCAATCCATTTGACACAGCTTTCATCACCTCACTGCGCATCTTTCAACTCAATGAACCTGTTATACAGGGGGGTGGAAATGGCTCACTGCACTAGTGTGTGTACGCACGTATGAGAGCATGTATGTGTATGAGAATGTAACTGTATATGTGTGTTTGGTGTGTTTGCTACATTGACAGCTTTAGGGGCTCCATGCTGGTGGAGGCCTGTGAGTCCAACATCTGCTCACTGCTGGGGGGAGAAGTACAGAAAAAACCATCGGTCTCCAGGCCCCTCATCTCATCTTCCATCATCTCATACCACAGCTTCTCCTTGTTTTAATCTCAGATCTCCTCCTCATTGCTTTATCAAAGCCTGTACCTCCTGTTCACCTCCTGTTCTTCATCCCTTCCTTCCTGTGAGCTCCCAATGAACCTACAAAGAAAAAAGAGATTGGAAAATGGCATCTGAAAAAAGATGTATAGACACTGTTGTAATATTACAGAATATTACTGTAGAATTGGCAGATATAAATATATTTTTTTATTTTTGTACATAATCATAAGGTATGTTAAAGGTGGGGTAGGTAATTTTGGAGAAACCAGCTCGAGTGCGCTAGAATTGAAAATACACAGCCGGAAAAAATCTGCCACTTCCTTACAGAGCCCCTCCTCCAACACACATGACCAATGAGGGCACGAGATAAGTTTGTGCACAGATGGAAGGCTGACAGGCAGGTAGGCCATCCAGTTATTTTAGCCGGGCCGGCTAAAATGATTGGTCGTGCTTTTTACAGTACTACGGCTTCCACAGATGACATTTTTTATGGATTTTTTGTCAAAGCGCTTACGATATTCATTGCTATCGGGATGTTAAGAGCATTCCATGGAATATAACAAAAAGTGTATCTCGAGCCGGTCTCTCAAACTTACCTACCCCACCTTTAATGATAAAGAATATCACTAAGATGATGAATGTATTGTATTTATTGATTTTAAAACATTACATTACAAATTCAATTTTAAGGATAACAATTAAAAACACAGATTTCCAACATGGTCTAAAGCTGTTAAAAGACAACGAAAAAGCAACAAACCGCAAGTTGTTCAACATAAAAATAAAAGACAATCCTGAAATCCATAACAACTTAAAGAAAAATAACTCCAAAAACAAGCAAAAAGGACAGCTGAAATAACAGTGCGTTTGCAAAATGAATTAGGAATTTAAGCGGGGAAATATGTAAACTGAAAAAACGTTTATAATTGTAAGAGGTCCCAGCTTCCCTTCCCTTCCCACCCCATCGCCTTTTTGCATTTGTAACTTTTGCACTCACTGTCTTGCAGGCAGAATGACATTTACAAGTGGTCTGTGCCAAATGCATTAAAGTAAATACAGCACCCTCGAGGGCTAAAGGGATTGATTTAAGACAATCTAAATAATGGACAACGAGCGTGAGAGAGGAAAGAGCAGGGCCACCAACACCAAAATAATTGTGAATTTAAGATTAACATTCACTTAACATCTTTGGATAGTCATTTTGAAAATACATTCAATGTTTGGAAACCATGATGAGTTTGGCTGTAGCTTTCAGCCAAAGGAAATGTCAATACAAACTGATTCTCCAGTGTCCATCTGGCCACTTATCTGTCTTTCTATTTCTCTATATCTGAAAAATAAGTTTGCCAATAATGCATTCATCTTTTATCTCTTTTCACCTGCATTGTCTGGCATTATTTTCTTTCTTGAGCTGGCCTCCACTGACCTCAACCCACTATATTTAGGCATTCAACTTAATATTTAGCTATTTCCTCTTAAATGGTATGACCTTGGACAGATAAGCATCCTATCAAAGACATGCCAGGCTAAATTGGCAAGATTAACTTGTCACTGGCACCACATGCCTGAAGTGATATTTTTCTAAGATGACTGGTCTGGTCTCACCGCTTAATCAGTATGTCTCTCCAATGCAATCAAAATGTCTGTCTATATCGTTCCTAGATCATGGACAGTTAGCGGCACTTACAGTTTGGAAAGTATGTAATGTATGTTTTGTATAACCTAACCATCATTATTTTCGAATTTAAAAAATCTTAACTGATTTTTTGATATCATTTTAGTGCTAACTATACATTAACATTAACTCTAACATCACTGTTAACAATGTAAATCCAAACAACTGGAGTGTAGCTTATAGCTCTTTGTGCATTGTGAGTTCTGCCTCTAGCATGGGTAGGCTGAGTCAAGGTGGCAACTACAAGGCATTTGAGTTTAGAATTTTTCCAACACCAGACACTGTTGTCTTCCCACATATTCATTTTATATCACACTTTAAGTTGGAGAGTCCACTAACAGACACAAAACAACACCTCAGACTTGAAAAAGTCCCGCCTACAGACACTATGGAGCCCAGCAGGCACATATTTAAGTCAACTAACATTTAAATCCTAATAGCCCAAACGATTCAATACTGCTCCCTTGCTTTTCAGCACAAGTATTAAAGATTTTTTTTAAATGATTTATTCTATAAATGTATGATTTTCTGATTTACCGGCACCAAACATGACACATGAAAATACAAATCTTATTCTCAGATTACCACATTCCAAGATAGCTTCCCATTCACTACCATGTAAATTGCTCAATGGATGCCCAATAACAAAAACTTGGGCCTACATAGCATGAACATCAGTCCTTCTCTAGCTCGTTGAGAGCATGCACATTGAGGACTTGATCAGCTCATTCTGGCTTCCTACACACATACAAGTTTTTTCCAAATATGCTCATCTAGACTATTCTTTTTTTACTGGACCGGTTCAAATTCTTATAATACAAAGACTCATTTTATGTTAATGATGCTCAGAAACAGCATTCACCGTTTGGGTAAAATAAGGCTTTTTGGGCCAGATTACATCAAATAATCAGAGTCTGTCTACCAATCCCAAAATGGCCATACAGACCTTTCTCAAATGTATTATATGTAAAAATGATTTGGGCCATGAATTGATTTTAAATTTAAAACAGTCCCAAGTGATGATTATATTAAAATGTCACACATTGAACACACACAATTCGGTAACCTACTCTATCCAAAGCTGACCACCTTTCTCCTCTCACTGAATCCATCCTCTCTGCCTTTTTTCCATATCTACCTCTCTCTTTTTTATTTTTCCATCCTTATGTCCATCTCACAAACACCCACGTATGACCACACTTTACCTCCTGACCTGAGTGACTGTGTACACAACATAAATGTGCTGCATATTTTAACAATAGAAGAGACGATAGGAAAGAGAGAGAGAGAGATAAGGAGAGAATGCAGGTATGAAGGTCTGAACGCCTACATAACATGCATACATAAAGGAACCAGCTCAGGCCGAGTTATTGAAACCCACATCCCATCTGTCACATGAGAACCCTACACCAATAATGACATTCTTCTGTTGATACGACACTTTGTTAATCCTTAGCAACAAAAAGTTTTTGTTACACCGTGACCAGTGCAAGTAAGACATACAAACAGAAACACCAACATACAAAAAGTGTAATCTATCTATCTATCTATCTATCTATCTATCTATCTATCTATCTATCTATCTATCTATCTATCTATCTATCTATCTGTCTATCTATCTATCTATCTATCTATCTATCTATCTATCTATACATCTATCTATCTATACATCTATACATCTATACATCTATACATACATCTATACATCTATCTATACATATATGCTCCTAGTACTAGACTCCTGGTACTAGGATGGGTTAAATGCCAAGGCCAAATTTCACTGTGTGTGCTGTGTGCTCTGCATGTGTGACCATTAAAGAGGGTTTCATCCCTCCGATTCTATCTATCTATATATACATCTATCTATACGTATATATATCTATCTATCTACACAGTCAGAATTTAACCTGAAGCTTTAGGGTCACAGTTTGGTATGTTTTTTGACACAGATGGGAAAACAAAGAAATGCAAATGAAAATAATGATGTTTCTATTTATTTTATTAAGGCACTCAATCATTCATGTGGTCAGATAATAATAAAAAACAAACAGAAAGCTAAATGTCTGTATTTCCCCAACTATATAACAATAATATGAACATATGACATTTACCTGGGCTACACATTTCAGCATGATACTTAAAACCAGTGCTCTCTGTACTGACATAAACCAGTGATGTTAGTTGACCTGGTCTGAGACTGCAACCAGAAGCTTGAATGAGGGGACAAGGAATTGCACCACACAATCTTTGTGTTATTCCGCTGGTCTGCCAGGAGAAAGAGTGTCAGTTGATTACCATATTTTCATTCCTCTATTACGCTGTATTTTTCCTCTCTAGTTTGTTTGTTAATCACGGCTGAAGATAATCTTCCGGTGAAGTACACCGCCTCCAGAATCCCAGAAGAACATGGTGAACATGGATCGAATCCCAGTTACTGTAAAAGCAGCAAGCACACAAGGTGAAGTGACTAATAAAAAACAGGCAGGTGATAAATCTTTCCGGAATAAGCAATAGAGACTAAAAATCCTTAAAAAAAATGTACTATTCAGTCTCGCAAGACAAACCAAATACAACAACATTATATACAACCAAAAAACAATAAATAATACGACAACAAATACCTAAATAAGATCCGTTAAACTAAACATACCAAGAAAACCTACAAAAATCACACCCTAAAAAAGGAAAAACCCCTCACCAAAGCAAATGTATGGCACCAATAACGTACAGAAAGTCTTTCAATATTATTTTCTGCATTGACTGACTAAGAAAGTTTGTCAATTAAAATGTTACACATGAATGCAGATCATCATCTTTAAGTGACTGTTTATGGAACCGAAAAGTCAAAAAATATATGAGGAAGCGGATGATAATAATAGGTAATTTGAAGCATGTTTGTTTCTTTTTTACACTGGATATCTGGCAAGTCTTAACAGCTACGACCAGCTCCCCCCACACCAGCGCCCTATGACACAGAGAGTGTGATCCCCTCACAGACAGTTGTCACACATGTTGCATCTTGGACCTTTGAGGCAGCTCATTACCACTCAATAAGGAACAACATTTTCCAGAGGCTACCTCTGTGGGCAACCCCTGTGGAGGCAATTTAAGATGGACTGGGGTGTGTTTGATAAAAAGAAAAGTGGAATAGTGGGAGTAGAGGGAGGCAGGAAAAGCGAAGGGGAAGAAAGAAGAGGCAACACCCACGCTTCGCCTCATTAAAGTTCTGAAACAGAGTGATCAAAAGGAAGAAAACTAAATAAATTCAGGTTGTTGTTTTCTTTGATAAATTGTATATCTGCGCATAGACAGTATACGTCTGAATCCATTTTGGTGAAAATTGCCTCTTTTTTTGTTGGTGAAAATGGCTTCTATGTTTCCCAAGTAGCTCTTCCCTGCTATTACCAGGAGGTGGAGTTTATCCATGACAACCGTACTGAATAATATGGTTGACTCACTCGTTTTCAGGTTATTGCATTTGAATAGGATTTGCATATTGTTACACACACATTGTGTCCTTCACAATAAAGGAACACTGAGATGTCATTAAGTTATAACATTTGTCCACTACAGTATGTAAACAGAAGATGTCACTTCTTCATTCGAAACCAAGAGAAAAGTAGAACCGGATTTGCATCACTGAGTGCCTACTGGAATTTTTAGAAGATCAACATAATACAGTGCTGTGTTTGTGCACTTGTGTGTGTTTGCATGTCTACATGCAAATGTTTGGCTATGTACTTGCACATTAAGTGGGATTTGAAGTGTTTGGTTTTCCCTGATAAATCCCTCAGGTAGACGGTTCTATTACACTCTTTCTTTCTCTGTCAAACACACAAGCACACACGCAAACATGCACACGTGCACTTGCAAATGCGCTCACACACACAGCACTGCGATAGTTGGCTCACTGATCTTACTCTATTGTTTCTGATACACCTGCTCAATTTACCAACTCCTACACACATGCATGCACATACACACACACACATACGCACAAACACACACATGCACACACACACACACACGCCGGTAAACACACCCAGCAGCACCTCAAAACAGCTCAAGCAACAAAACTTTGTTCCCATGAGAGCAGCAGTGGGGGAGAGAAATAGATAGAGAGATTGAATGAAAGTGAAAGAAAATTTGATAAAAAAAGAAATCTTTTGCTCTCTGTGTTTCCTATTTCTTTTCGCCCCACCTCGCCTCTCCTCACTATACGGATCTACAATCTCATTGCTTTTTCAACTTTACCTTTTCTTGCTCATATTCTACACATTGAGTTACTGTTTGTCCTCAGGTAATATACTTCCATGACTGAGATGCTGTTTACCTCTAGATCTTTAAATGTTATTTCAAATAAACTCACTTCTCCCTTCATTTCTCAGGGTAAGTGCACAAACGTGTACACAGGGAGAGCCCTGCAAGAGCCAGATGTCATCCATTTTACATCTGCCACAGTGGCCGGCCACTTTACAATACGTACATGTGTGTGGCCACTCAAGCGCACATGCTTGCTCGCCTGTCCGCTTAGTTGGCTGCCAAACAGTTAGAATTGCTCTGTGAGCAGAGACGTTTCACCCTGCCAGAACAGTTTGTCCCAGTTTCCCACTGAGAAACTCTTATAGACTTTCCGAGAGATGTGTGTGTGCATGTGGGCATAGGCAGGCGTTTTTGTATGTGTGTAGATGGATGCACGCTGAGGTGTTGCTGTATTTCTCTATGTGTGAATGTCAGGTCTTGTGTCCCACGGGAATCAGGCAGAAAAGGCATGAGGCGTCGCTTGCATATAGATAAAAAAGCCAAACTCTCAGAACCACACAAAATAAGTGCTGCTTGGCGTTCATGGTTTATGGGCAGTCTGGAAGGCTTGTAATTATGATAGGCTTCAGTCCATACACATCCCATCCTCTGACACTCTCTCTCACACACACACACACACACACACACACACACACACACACACACACACACATACACACGCATACACTTGTTCACCTCACTTTATCGTATTGGTTTATCTCTAAAAAACATTAAAACTGGCCCCCAAAGCTTAGCTCATTATAGGTCTAATTCAGTGTTACATCAGCTGAGCAGAAAGGCAATAGCAACACTTAGCATTATTGGACATTCATGTCAAAAAGTAAAATAACTCATTCTTAATGATGACCAAATTAAGAATAATACATGTTATATAATTGAATTAAAATGATTGATGCCGTATACTGTTAATCACTTCTTCATTGCAGCTAGAAAGGGAGGAGTTTTTCTTCTTTCTCCTATATATTCCAAAAAGTCCTCCAACTCATACGACCAAATAGGTCGATTGTTCAAGCCCTTATTACGACCAAATAAGTCGTTTGTTCAAGCGCTTAATACGCCCTATAGTTACGTTTTAAAGTTTTCGACCTCTAGTGCTCCCGTTGATTGCAAACGTTACAGAGGGTCGTTTATTCACAAATAACCCTCTCTGTAAAATCCTAAATTGTAGGATAGTTTGGCCATTAAAATGCTTTTTGATTAGATTTCTAGCGAGAAGTGTATATTGTACTTTTAGAATCCACGTCCAGTCGATATGTAGGATCTATAGTTTGATAGATATTATGAAGATGATTTGAGGTTTCGCCAGGAGAACGTGTATATGCGGCAGCTTCCATGTAAAGTTAGCCAACCCTCACGGGGTGAAAACAGTATTTCCGGTCTCGAAGTTTTCATAATAAAACCAATGATCAAATGATTTAGCAGTGATATCTGCAGTACTCATCCACTAAAAAACATCAGTTTATCCTTGTTAATTATACGACATTAATTGGTTTAAATTGTGTACAATACTTTTGTGTTTTTCCGATAGGTTTTTCCCTTTAGATTCTGAGAGACACATTTCTTTTTTCAGAGGTTTTTCTAAAACATCGAACTACCCATAATCCTGGATGTTTTAGCCGCAATGCACGCTGGGATATGGTGTTTATGCGATATGAAATCGGAAAACATTTTTAAAAAAAAAAAAAAATTTTATTCCGAGTGTTCTTGCTTTTCTCTTTGGAAGTCATCACATAACGGCATTGTAATACACAGTTCGGCTGCATTATATATTACACATCTGCAGTAGTTATTTATTTATAGAGCCCTGATTAGAAGACTTCTGGACAAACTGGAAGAAATGCCGCCGAAACTGAATACGTGACGTGGATCATAAATATATCAGCAATTAAACAACATCTTCCATTTCTTTTCACACAATACGTCTCCTTGCAGTATCAACACTAATTCGGCTGACTTTTATATTTGATCCAATTAGTAGATGTATTTACCCCATAACATTGCACAGCTGATAGAAAGGGACTTGTAGTTTTTAAAAATATTACTCATTTACTGAACTACCTTTCCAACTCCTCATGCACTGTTACAGGTCTATACAGGTTCATGGTACAATGCATAAGCTTCAAATCGAGAGACTGAAACTGTAATTTTCTTTACCGTTCTGTTTTAATTTCACAATAAAGTTAATAGTAATATTATGTTTGATATTATTATGTTTTATTAACTAGAGCACTGGTTTTTTAACCCGTACCGCCTAGTGGTTAAAGCACGTTATTGAATTTAGTTGTTGAATAAGTTATATTTGATGAAAACATTTAAATATTAAGAGTAGCCTACATACAAAATAGGGGGAAAGTAGAAGATCAATGATAGAAATATAGAATAGAAAATATCAAGAAGATACTGTAGTGATCTCTACAATAAAACAGTTTAGTGCAGGACGTCCAAAGATATTAACAGGAGGATGTGCAAAACAGACAAACTAATAAGGCTTTATTTAAACATTAAAGAATACTTTAAGTTAAGGTCTTCTTTTGAATAAGAAAAAAACGTTGGGGGTATCAACAGATAAATATTAAGTCTGACAAAGTACTTCACGTCTAATATATTGCAAAGTTTATTTTGGCACTTGACAATCACCTTCCCTGAATTTTACTCAGGTGTAACTAAAGTCTGATTTAAGGTTATATTTCACATCATTAATCAGAATCTGCAAAGTAACTAAAATAAATGTAGTGGAGTAAAAATACCAGGTTAACCTCTGAATTGTAGTGGAGTAGAACAAAGTAGTACATGCTGCTGTAACAAAAACATTTCCCAACTTGGGATCAATAAAGTATATCTTATCTTATCTTATCTTATCTTAAGATGATCGATGGCTACTGCCATATTTGCAAAATGTGCCTCTGAACCTTGACATGTTCATGTTTCAGGCTTATCAATTCACAACAGGAGGGGTCACAGACATAAGACCAGCTGTTAAATAAAGCTATTCTGACCTTAGCTGTCATGTGGGTATATATTAATGCTGCCCATTATGGACACAAGCAATTGTCACCCATTTATTAATTATATGTTTTAAATTTGATAACACCACTGTGTTTCGTATCCCCTAAACCTCCAGGAGTGTAAACAGTTAATACTGGCAACTTCTAATTATGGGAAATACGAAAACGTCTTTTAAAACTACAATTCCCAGTAGAGACGTGCCATAGAACATGTTGCGAAACACACAATAGCCAGCATGTGTAGTTCTGGGGGGAGGGGAGGGGCTGGGTTGGACCCGTCCGAGTCCAGTTTTGGATAGTCTGCCGTGGTTCCATTCCATTTCAAAGAGCTGTTTGACGCTCGGCGTAACCTTGTCGCACTGCCACTCCAACATCCAATCACAGAGCTTGAGGACTAATCACGGGGTTTGTAAAGCAAGGCGGATGTTGTAGTCCCAAACGATAGCTGGGGATTCTGGGTAGTGTAGTGTCTTCGGAAACTCTGTAGTGTCTAAACTCCGAAAAAACAATTTGTTTCTCCGAATCGAAGGTTAAAAACACAAAAGCATTGTACACAATTTAAACCAATCAATATTTTGTAATTAACAAGGATAAACTGATGTTTTTTAGTGGATGAGTAATGCAGATATCACTGTGTAATCATTTGACAGTGAGGGAAATACTTCCGGTTTTATTATGAAAACTTCGAGACCGGAAATACTGTTTTCACCCCGTGAGGGTTGACGCTAACTTTACATGGAAGCTACCGCTGTCACTACCCGATCCGCATCCCTACCCGATCCGCACTGCGCATGTGCGAGATGGTCCGCCATATTGGACAACTCCATACGGCAACTCAAATAGGACATTTTACTTGCACATGCGCTATGCGGATCGGGCAGGGATGCGGATCGGGTAGTGACCAAGCCCCCAGGAAGTGCGCCGGACTCTGAGGAAAATATTCGTTGTGAGCAAACGGCGGTACTACACTTCCGTATAGGTTGCTGTGCCCGGAAACACTTTTTCCCATTGACTTACATTGGGAAAGAGTGGTCTGTAAATCGTTGGATTTTTTTTTTTAAACTAAATAAACTACACAGTATGAACATTTGTATAGCCCTTATTAAAAAAATTCGGTCCTCAAGTTGTAAAATGTGCTAATAACGTTATTCTGAGAGTTATTTCCCTCGGCATTATGAAGGCGCATCTGAGAGTGCATCCATGGATCTAACCCACGGGACCACGCCGCCCGGCACGTTCATGTGACGTGATCAGTACTACATGAGTTTTACCTTTACCCATGGATGCACAATAAGAACGGACCCATATCGCCTTACTGCCAGCCCACAGAGCTGTAATAATGGATATATTGCACATGTTTGCTGTAATTCATCATTGTAAAATATTATACTACATGGGCTGTATGATGTAAATCTTGTATCGTAAATGTTGTATTAAATAAAGTGAATATTACCGACGTAGATTAACGTCCCTATAGCTTCTTATTGCACTTGCAATATACCATTAAAGGAGTTGAACGTAGCTGTTTGCTATTACTATATAATACCACGCACGGATAAGCCAGAGCGTACAACCTTTGCATGTGGGCACAACACGTTTTGACCCAGTTTGATTCATTCGCTATACCATATGATATCGCCCGGGGAAGTCGTCATACTTATACATATATAAATAAAGATATATGTTTCAAAGCTCTTATCAAATTAACAGTTGTATTAATTGTATTAATTATAATTGTATATGTATATAGCCTGTGTGTTGGATATTTATCAAAGTCAGCTTTATTGTCAAACTTACTACATGCGTTATACATCCAGAAATCTCGAGATATCGTTTCCCGCAGTCCCACAGTGTGACATATATACATAAAACAAAACAAAAAGGGCCTAGAAAAACGGGGTATACATAAAACAAAACAAAAAGGGCCTAGATAAACGGGGTATGCAATTTAAAATGTTAATAGTCCTATATTTAAAATGTTCAAAGTACAGTTTCAGTGCGGTAGCAGCGGAGTTGGGCAGAAAAGTGACTGGTGCTGGATGAGGGAAGGTTGTGTGTGTGTGGGGGGGGGGGGGGGGCTAAAGTCCAGGACCATTTGGGGCAGGGGGGAAAGGTGGGAGGCAGGGTGGAGATACACACAAATGAACAACCTTTGTTGTCAAAAAACAAATAACAAGTTGTATTGTAATGTTTATTTTAGTGTTGTTTTATGCTTATCCACATTTTGATTTCAGAGCACAGGACAGGAGAATGCTGGGCACAACATAAAGCTCAACAGTGAAGCTGGCAATGCTGAACAAAACCATCTAGAGTTATAATATTTATTCAGCTGAAAAAGTCAAAGCTCTACGAAAATGTAATTAAAAATATATTGCACATGGTTGGTATTTAACAACAAGTGGTGTTATAGCCTGTGTTGTAGTGTGTGATATTGGTATTTATGGAAACATTTTACACCTTTCATTCAAGTATTATACGTTTTAGTTACTTGTGGGGTACTTAACATGAATAATCACAGTTAGCCTACTATCCTTTTACTCCATCACATTTCAAAAATAAATAGGCTATTGTTATTTTAACTCCACCACAGTAATCCATCATCAGCTTTACTTTTTAGATAAAGATTTAACTCACAATTGATCATAACTCAAAATACATATATTTGTATATATTACCAAGTGGTTTCATGTACAACCCACACAAGTATCATGCTAAATTAAGCTCTGTTGCTTGGATATCACTTGATCCTGTTACATCAGCGTAATATAAAAGTACATAACGATTGATGTGTAAATTAGCATAATTACTAGCTAGCCGCTAGCTGCTAACTGCCGCGGCCGCCTAGTTAATATCAAAATCCATCATATAACAGTCCAGTACCATGCGTCATGAACGCGCGGTGCTGATACGAACGAGCCTTTTGGGGGGCGTGGTTAAAGTTGCGCATGCTCTATGAGCGCACATACGGGTACTTCTCAGGCATGACGGGTAATCTGTGACGTTTCGCTCTCTCAAAAGTTGGGCCATTTTATCTTCATGCGCCAATGAGCAACTCTCACAGGAATGAATGAGGCCCCGCCTCCCACGCTGTATCCAGTTCTTATTATACATCCATGGTAGTGAGAGCCGCATATACACGTTCTCCTGGCGAGACCTCAATTCATCTTCGTAATATCTATCAAACTATAGATCCTACACATCCACTGGACGTAGATTCTAAAAGTACAATATACACTTCTCGCTAGAAATCTAATAAAAAAGCATTTTAATGGCCAAACTATTCCACAATTTAGGATTTTCCAGAGAGGGTTATTTGTGAATAAACGACCCTCTGGAGAGTTTGCAATCAACGGGAGCATGTTGTTTCTTACACGACCACTAGAGGTGCTACACTTTAAAACGTGACTATGGGTCGTAATAAGCTGCTGAACAATCGACCTATATGGTCGTTTTTTGTAGGAGGACAGGCTGATATATTCTGCCGGGTAGCAGTACATATACAGTAGCAAGCCGGGTGTGAATTTCACAAAGGGCTCAATCAAGTTTGATCTTCACCTATAATAACACCTAATGATTTGTAGTTTTACTAATCTGAAAAATCTACAAAATAACGATGATAAAGATCATATAGACAACATCCTTGGTTCATATCTCTCCCCTCCCTTACCCTTATCTCCTGTCATCTCTCAAAATCCAAAAATACCTGTCCACAGGAGCAAACTCAGCAAGCAATCTGTTGAAGCCCCTCATTAGGGATAAATGTCAACCAGGTGGCAAAAAATGGCAAGAACTCCTTCACACCTACCGTACAATCTAAAATTAATCTATGACAGGTATAGCAGTAGAAACAATGCCTGGTGTCAGGTTGAGTGGTGGAGGGACTGCTGCCCTTTTTATACATTGTCGAATTGTAGATACGTTTTCCTGACTTTTGGAGGAAAATACATAAATGAAGTAAATATTATTTACAACAGTTCTAAATGGGAAGGATACATTAATAATTTTGCCTTAAAAAACGTCGACCAATATCAAAAAGCTCGTGGGACTTCCGGCAGCTTTAAGTCCTGGCACTCTCAGCAGTTCTTACTGGTTGGTCACAGGAAGTCCACCCACAGAATGGCAGCTATGTGCTGGCTGTCCCTGGTCTGTTGGATATGCAGATAGTTGCCTTTACATCCATTTTCATTGGGTGTCCATCTGTCAGCATTGACTCATTTGATAGTCTAAGTAAAGGAGAAGTGATGAATAGAAATATAAATTAAGTGAGTGATTTATTATAGGCAGACACATATTAATGAATAATACATTTCCTTTTGTGTCTTGTTAGAATGCAGAGCATGTGTTAACTTCAGACAGAAGTTTTCTAAGGTTCAGAGGGTAACGCCGGGCTCAGACTTCAGGAGTTTTCAGGCTGATTTATCCCTGATTCACCCCTCACAACAAGCAGGGCAGAGATTTCATCTGGGAACTTGTTGGTACCCATGTTAGTAAATATAAGGTTCAAATTAATACTATTGCTCTCAACTAACCTAATACAGTTATGTGATATTTGTTGACATAATACATTTAATTAAAGCCAACCTTTTAGTTTTTTCAGTGTATCTGGTAGTGTTACACGTTAACGGATCCAGTTTTAAAACCTCCCTGGCTGCCCTAATAATTCAAATGTGTTTGATATCGAACTGAACTCTGGAAAATAACATCTGTACTTTTGGAATGGTACCATAATAACCAACAAAAGAGACAAGCTAGCGACAGTTCAAATCTCACCTCCAGTTCTAAAAGAACATCAGATGTTGACTGCATCTACACAAACATTTTCAGATTTTCAGACTCGTTAACCCTTCTGCTTTCAGTCTCCATTTTTGTTTAGGTCTGCTTCTCCATGAGATCACATGATGGTGCTCTGGCATGATAATAAAATGCCCTGTAGGCTACTGTTTGATGTGCCATTATTTTTCAAATCTTGTAGTGTATGGACGTTTGAGATTAGAGAGAATAACATCTGTGAAGTTTCTTCTCATGTATGATATGCAAAACCACGAACAGTTAAATAACAATCATCAGCTTGGCTACTGCTTGAGCTGCACTTATCTCGGTTGGAAACCTCTTAATGCAGCACAAGATATAGTTCTCAGCAAAGGTGCCGTATAATTCCAGAGACTAGGTGTCTCTTTCTTTTAATTACCGTGTGACCTTTGCCATTGTGTTGCAACAAAGAACACTTATGCAAATGTAGATTACATGTTTGTTCAAAAGAAAACAAGAAAACAATTTTTTTCTACCTGATGTATATTTAAGTAGCACTCAGTCTTTTTCAAGAATGTATACATTCTCTATGTTTTGCTGACAGACTAAATGCTAGTCTTCTGCTCCCAAACTGATCATTTTGCTCACATGTTCTAGGATATACATTTACCATTCACATATTGATCATTATTGATTAGTTTATCAATTCAATAGCAGCATTAAGTTCACCTATCAATCACAACACGGCAGAATTCACCAGAAATAAATGTAAAGGGACAATGGCAGCAGAAGAACTTGCTTCAATGAAACCGTCCTAATACCATCAATATTTGTTTTCTTTGCTCATAATCGCAAACATCACTGAACCACCTTGTTGGTATTTGATTGTAACCAAGGAGATAAACTTTATTGACCCTATATCTAGAAGCCCTTACCTTAGTCAGCCGAGCCCAGCTGGAAAATAATAACAATATCAGTGGCCTTATACCCTACCCTAACACACACACACGTATTCACAAACACAAATGCCCTCAGAAACACACACTGATAAATTGCATAGGCAAAAAGGGAGAAAATGCTACGTGTGTTTATTCATCCCCCATACTGCTGCAGCATAAAGAAATCACTCCCCAACATCCCTGCACCTGACCTTCAGTGTTATTAAGGAGCCTTCTTTATTCCTGACACTCTCACAGCTCTTCCCTAAAGAAAGCAATTCATCCATTTTCCAATAACTTACCACCCGAGGCAATTATTTCTGTTTTTCTGCCACCTCCCTGCTTCTCAATAAAGTGCTCATAAATGGGGAGGGCAAAGATGTGAATCAAGGAAGTGATTTTGAAAAGATTGCTGGGTGTTTGAGGAAATGAGACAGTGAGAGTGTGAGTTTGGTGCGATTGTGAGTGATGGCTGCGTTAAAAGATTTGTGAAGATACCAAAAGTGAAAGTGATATTAAAAAGCAGGAGTTAAAAGGAGAGAGCGAGTGGAGGCTGGGTGGCAGAAGTTGTGAATTTGACATTTCTGAGGCACGGAGGCTGTATTTAGCCCAGCTGGCTAGGGAAATTGCTCTAGCAATGCATGCTGTCATAGAAAACGTAATTTGAATTTGAAAAGCTTCATTACATTTCTCAAACTGATATTTTATCGGCTTACCTTATTGACGAATGCATATTATTGTTCTTCAATTAACACATCATTGAAAAACAGAAAATGCTCCAATCAATCAATTATAATCCACCTCCCCCATCCGTTCTAGCACTACAGAGAAATACATTCATATTTTCCAACATGTATGATACGTTTAATAACCTCTGATGAAGGAACTTAGTGTTAAAAAGTGACATCAAAATAAGAATCTTTGAAAGCCAGAAAAAAGCCTGTGAAATCTCAAAAGGCAAGTACCAATACCTACACTAATGCAAATACATGTCAATGTTAGGATGTAGGTGTGTCTTAAAAATATAAAGCAGATTATAACAGTTTATAATAACAATGAAAACCATAAAAGTGAATAGAGACATTTTATATTGATAATTTAAAAAGTGTCAAGATAAAGGTTTCGAAGATACTGTAAACTAAAACACACTGTAAACATACTCTCTCACAGTTTGTGTCAGTACTCCCACAAAAAAACAAGTGAAAATCCTGTTCAGCAGCACCTTTGTGTCTGAAAACAGCTGCCACATGTTGTGACAGTGATTCAGGCAGAAACCTGTATCTCCAGATGTTAGAGCTGACCATGCAGACATCAGGGCTTCACACGGCCAAGGTTGAGTATAATTCAATATGTCTTTTAAGCCCCTTGGGGCAATCTGTATCGAGGCTTAAGTGTGCAACTGAAATAATTATAGCCTTTTCATTGCTTAATTATAATTGATTAATTAATTGATATATTGAAACAAGTTATTTGGTGATTTATTCAATTTGCATTCGAATGCAATTAAAAAAACAATTAATGAAACTTAGTAAAACGATCTTGACATGCGCTCATTAATAATTCCAGTTAATCTTTCTCCATTTTAAATGGATTTGATAACGTTTTTAAAATGTAAAATGTTGTCGTTTATCTTTGAATTGTATTAACATAATACCTCATGCTTTAAAGTCTCCATTTCATTCACACTTTAATTTAAAAATGTGAAGTTAATGTGACACATTCACAGATACGGAACATCAAATTATTTTTCTACAGGTGGTCAAACATTAAAGCCAATTTGACGGCTCTGTTTTTGCTCAAAATATGCAAAATATTTCAGACATAGCTGTGTATTGCATTAATAACTCTGTTATGGTGTCATGCACTGTGAGGAATTTGCTGTTTTTTACTGAACTTTGCCCTGTTCAATATGACTTTACATGAAAAATCAATGGTACATTTTGTGTTTTCAGTAATGGAAACACATTGACACACATTATACACTTACTGTAAACCTTCAGACATTGTTATCCTTATTTCTCGTATTAGTGTATTGTATATTGTATCCACAACACTTACCTAATGTTGCATTATGAATGCGCACGCAGGCCCACAGTATATGAGGCGGCTACGCCTCCCAACCGTCATCCTTTTTCTCTTCAGCGAGCAGCAACAACTGAAGCTAAACGTAAAAAGATAGATAGAAGAAAGTTAAAGAATATGGACTCACCACTCCTTGAACATCGGCCTTGCCCTACATGCCCGGGCTTAATTGCGGGTGCTGATCCCCACCGCTTGTGCTTCGAGTGTTTGGGGCCTGACCACGCCGTGGAGGGCAGCAAACATTCTCCGTCCTGCAGTGCCTGTCGTGCGTTCCTGCGGCTCAGACGCCAACATCTCCTGGAACACTTCCAGGCACATTATGTCTCGCCAGACGAGGCGCAGGACCAGGAGGAGCTTGAGGTGTTCGAAATGGAGGACCAGGAGGTGGCCGAGGAGGTGCCGTTCGTGTTTGCCATTCCGACGGGCCGGGCGGCCCCGTTTGTCGAGGAGGAAGAAGACGAGGACTTCTCGTTGTCGGGCGCTTCTGAGTCCGGCGTCCACGAGGGTCCACCGCGCAGATCTGCCCGTCAGGATTTCCCACTGGTGATGGCCATGGCGGCGGAGCGTGTGGGTCTACCGCTCCCCCCTCCGCTACCACCAAACCGGTGAGCCGCCTCCGTCAGGGGTTTTATGGCCTGGTTCAGTGAGGAGGAGAGAGAGGCGCAGGTACAGAGCGCCCACGGCTCCCGCTGCCTCTCCTGCTCCCTCGGCTGGTTCTACGGGGCGGGTTCAATTCCAGCACCTGCGGGGCCAGGCCGGGCGATCCCGATGGGCCTTTGTCCCGCTCCGGGATGGGGTGCACCGTCCTCCCGGAGATGACGGGCGGTGGGAGGAAGTGTCCTGGCGGAGATGGCTTTCTCCACCCAGGACGCGAGGGCGAATCCCGCCTCCTCCCTTTATGATGTGTCAATACTGAAGAATGCTTTTAATCAAAATGATTGCATTTATCCCAGTCTAAGAGTCATTCCTCTCCACAATGACACACTTCACCATAATGTTGTCTGTACAGATTCCCCACTCGCCGCCCCAGTTGTAACTCCAGTAGAGGAGGCAACCAGCGGGCGCGTGCATGTGAGTGTGATAAACCGCAGGAAGTGCTATCAAAGCGCTATGCGAGTGCAGGGGCATTATGACCGACGTGTTGTTGTTAGGAGACACACTGCACCTAGCATAAAAACTCCGATTAATGCTTTTTTCCCTCTGAGTGGAAACTGCATTATGGCGCGCCGCGGTGCGTTGAAGGACCTCAGTGGGAAATCGGCCCTTTCTGTGTCAGCCCCCCATGGGCCAAACTTCCTTTTATGGAGGGTTTGGCGGCGGAGTGGGCCACCAGAGAGTACCACAGCTTCTTAGCTGTGGCTCCACAGCTGATTGCATGTCCCCTAACGCAGTGTTACGGGGAGTGGAAGCTCAGCTGTGTACTGACAGAGTGGATGGACAGGACACTGAGACTGGGTTATTCACTCCAGTTTTGCAGCATCCCTCCTCCATTCAGAGGCATAAGAGAGGCAAATCTATCATCCCAAGAGGAGATAGGTTTCCTCTCGGCAGAGATTCAGGTCCTGTTGCAAAAACAGGCGGTGTCTGTTGTGCACTCTCAGGACAGGGAGAAGGGGCACTATTCCATGTACTTCCTGGTTCCCAAGAAGACAGGAGAATTCAGGCCCATTCTGGATCTTCGCAGCCTGAATCGGCACATTGCCGGCAAGAAGTTCCATATGTTAACTATAAAACAGTTACTGGGGCTAGTGCAGCCGGGCGATTGGTTCACAACCATCGACCTGAAGGACGTTTACTTTCATGTCGAAATTGCTCCAAAGCACAGAAAGTATTTGCGTTTCGCCTTCCAGGGTGTAGCCTACGAGTACAACAGACTACCGTTCGGCTACTCCCTATCCCAACGCACGTTCAGCAAATGTGTGGCCACAGCGCTCCAGCCACTGCGCGACCATGGCATGAGGGTGTTCTTTTTATCTAGACGACCTCATAGTCATGGCCAGGTCCAGGGAATGGGCAATGTTTCACACAGTCCAATTGATCCTACACCTAACCAAGTTGGGTTTTGCGGTCAATTGGAAGAAGAGCTGCCCCATACCTCAACAGCAACTAGAATATCTGGGGGTTTTGCTCGATGCAGGCAGACTACGTGCCACCCTGACAGAAAGCAGACAAGCATCCCTGCTTCGGGCAGTTTGCAGACTGTGTCAGGGGGCAACGGTGACAGCTTTGACCATCATGCAGACTTTGGGTCTCATGGCGACTGCTCACTTTGTGGTGCCACTCGGATTATTGCATACACGTCGTTGGTGCTCGAGGCTCTGGTCACAGAACCATTTCAGCCTCTGGAGCTCTCCTCCCTGAAAGCACTGTCATGGAAGACAGCGTTGCTACTTGCCTTGACTTCGGCCAAAATAATGTCCGAGCTGACCGCTCTGTCGGTGCACCCAAGTTGTCTTTTGATCCGGGGTGACCGTAGCGGGGCGACACTCAGACCGAACCCCTCCTTTGCTCCCAAGAGCCTAAGGAGTTCGTTCAGGTCAAGGGCTATTCAGTTAGGTGGCTTTAATCTTCCACCCCATATTGGGGCCAGGGAGGCTAAATTGCACCTTCTCTGCCCGGTGCGTGCGCTAGCATGTTATGTGGAGCACACGGCTGCCATTAGGCGCACTGAACAGCTGTTTGTGTGCTTTGGAGATGGTGCTGCTGGAAAAGCTCTCTCCAAGAGGCGCCTGACAGGATGGCTTTGCGAGTGCATTACACATGCCTATGGACGGGCGGGGAGAGCCCTCCCCATGGGGGTCCGTGCACACTCGGGCTGTGGCTGTGTCAACAGCCTTATTCAGCGGCGTGAGTGTAGAAGATATATGCACGGCGGCGTCTTGGTCTACGCCAGGCCCCTTCATAAAGTTTCTCTCTACTACTACTACTCTTGGACATGTCTGGCTCCTTCTCGTCGTCTGTGTTGGGGCAACACTTGACTGGTGAGAGGGGGGGGCTGTGGGTCAGTAGGTATCTGACCCCCCCCTGGACATAATGCACTTATGCTTTTCCCATGCTCCTTGGGGACCTGGGAAACATGGTGCGCAGAGACCCACTATTTTTTTCCATGCACACTCTACACGAGGTAAGCGTGTGTGAGTGTGCCTTATCCAAGCTGTGGCCCCGACATCTCCAAGTCGGGGCCTTGTGTCGGGGCCTCTTACAATCGGATGGGAGGAAGTGGGGGTGCGGTGGATGTTAGCTAAAAGCCGGTCAGGGGCAGTGTGATGGGTCGATGTTGTTGGACGACAGGGAGTTTATACATCGGGGCTCCACCCATTGTACCCATAGAGTCCAGTAGAGGGCGGAGCCTGTGTGATATATAACGGGGGGTTACGTATTGTAACCCTAGTTATATAAGCACAGGCGGAGCCCTCTACCTGGGGGCCCTGTCTTTCCTATGCCGCTCGCTGAAGAGGGTGTAGGATGACGGTCGGGAGGCGTAGCCGCCTTATATACTGTGGGCCTGCGCGCGCATTCAGCTAGGCTCGCCCCGATTGGCCGGCTACGTTTATGCAACTCAGTAGGTGAATGCACACATAGCATGATAGAGAGTAGTACCCATAGAGTCCAGTAGAGGGCTCCGCCTGTGCTTATATAACTAGGGTTACAATACGTAACCCCCCGTTTTATGGTTACCACCATTTGAAGACATGCAGTAGAGTTGTAAACTCTTGGAGAAATGAACTTCAACTAATGTTAAGATTAACAAAATGAGCCACAGTGAATAAGATGAAAATGTTCTAAAAAATTCTACATTTGTAGTGCCGTGCTCCTTTATTATCGATCTCTGTGTCTTACTAAATATCATGTTATTGTACTAATAAATCCCCCGCCTGCACATTTCCCAGGGTTGGTTTCACCTCCTTCCTCTGACAATGGTGTGACTTCTTGTTTACAGGTGCACAGCTGAAATATCCCTGCTGCCTCCTCTACACACACCGGCTCAGCCAGGGAGAGTGAGATGGAAAAGCCAGACAAAGAGAGAAAGAAAATAGCAAGAAAGTAGAAAAAGTGTGAAAGGCACAGAGTAGCGAATTTTAGTGCCATCTTTTGCTGGAATAAACATCTGGTATGTGAGAGATCAGACACACACACGCTGAACACCATTTCAAAGTTATTACCAAGTTTTTTGATTTGCAGATTGAATACAAAGGGAAATGTGCCCTCCATACACTCATCCATTGACGCCAAGGGGCCGGGTGTTAGCTGGGAATTAACTTGATTGCTATTTCATGTAACCATGTGTGTGTGCATGTTTGTGTGTTGATGCAGTTTGACACGCTTACATAAACACATACATATACATACAGAGCAAATATACACAGCAGTAATGAGCAATTATTGTGGTGTCATGTGAAGGGTTTGCGGCTGCATGTGCTCAACGTGCTGCGGAAGCTCCACTAAAGAGGGAAATAAACTCTCCTTCATCTGGGGGGGGGGGGGAGGGGGGTGGAGATGAACGCTGGACAGACGCAATCATCTCCTGATAATGACTATTAAGTCTCACCCAAAATGGAAGAGAGCTTGATCCTTCACATTGAGACTGAAATATCCCAACAGATTCATCGTCCCACATTTAGGCACTCTGGTTCATGACCTGGAAAAATGATGTTGAACATGGCGAGCATTTTGCCAAACTTGTTATTGTGAGAAACTAGCTTGGCTGTGTAGACTCTTAGTTTTGTTCATTTTATTACAATGGATGTTGGAAACAGCTAAAAGGAGAGTGCAGATTTACATTCACCAGGAGAACAGAAACACAACTCCAAATTAATTGTAGTGTTGTAAACATGCCATAACTACTTTACAATTTGTTTTGTTGCCCCTATCATTCCAAGAAAATACATTTAGGCAAATTCAAGAAGACAGTAAGTATGCCACTTTATTTTGTAAATAAAAAACATGGTAACAAAGGGACAAAAAGAGAACTTAGTTCAGAGAACTTTTACCCCCATTTGTAGTGCCTGCTAGATAGGTGATACTAGCCTGAGGAGAAAAAAGTACCAATTTCTGATTGGCTGGGCGAATTGCAAACCACGCCCCGTAAAACTCTTAAATGTTTTGTGAAGTATTTCACATTTCACATTTCACATTGTATTTGCTGGCATTAGCATTATTAGCATTAGCATTAGCCCTGCGCACCAACGGAGAGAGAATAACTTATGGCAACACAAAAAAAAACATGGGAGCGGTGGAGTGATGAGGAGGTGTCGGCGTTCTGGCGATTTACTCGGAAGGCTTCAGAAGCTGCTGGGAGTCCCAGCAGCTTCTACTGAAGCCAGTCCCCAACTCCGGGGACTTCGGGTGGCAGTATACGCCGTGAAGTGGTTTGCGGCCTGCCAGTAAACCCAAAGCAGAAGAAGAAGAAGTGACGTCAGCGGCTTCATTTGCGTAATCTTCCCTCAGGGAATTTATTCCGGTGTGAACGCGATCTGTACTTAGTTCCATGGGGGCACTAAGTGCTGGGCACTTACACTTAGTGCCACTAAGTGCTGGGCACTAAGTACGGCAAAGTACTTGGTGTGAAAGCGGCTACTTTTCAAGGATATTGTTGCAGATGCTTGAGCAATGTTCAGTCACTGTTGTACATTGAAGATTTACCACATCCAGTAGATTATGTAATGAAGGGCTTTTATTAACTGTTATTAGCTGTCCAATTGTAATCCTGATGTGCAGTTGATAACGATAAGATATTGTACTGATTCCTGGTTTGGGTACATAAAGTGGCTTGCAGTGGGGTGAAATACTTCTTGCCCATAGATGTTTAATCCAAATAAGAATATTGGCTGGAATATGAATATTGTGGATATATTTTAATGTTTTTTGTGTACTTGTGGAACAGCATAAATGTTAACCTATACATTAATAATTGTAATCCAAACAAGAGAGATACTGATACGAATAATAATCTCTGATTCTAATTCCTAAATGAATGGCATTTAAACTATCAATAATGTCCAAGCTGAACAAGCTATTTAGCGAAACCTCATTAGTGGAGATGATAAGATAGGAAATATATTAATCAGATTCATTATCCCATTGTTTTCCATTTTGGGCAGGAAACACTTATGAAGAGGAAAGAGGATTATGAGAGAGGCTGGGAAAGTAATGTTTGCCAGCTGATATCATGGGAATTCCTGAATAAGTCCAGCACACAAACAAGAACACACACACACACACACACACACACACACACACACACACACACACACACACACACACACACACACACACACAGAGAGATATACATGCGTACACATACTGAATCACTCAAATGACTGACCCTTTACTGTTCCCACGACATCTAGTCTAGTTGGTCGAGTAGGGAAGCCACAATGATCTATCTTAGAACACAAGAGGAATTCACAAAACACGAGTGAGTGAGTTGGCCTAGGACAGAAATAGATGAGTGGATATGAGAGGGTTTAGTGAAACTGTGACATTTTTCTCATTTTATAAACAGGTGATTAGCAATACTCCTGATGTACTTAGAATGAAGTGATATGACTCAATCCTCCTCACTTCATTAGATACCTCTCTGGTGAGTCATTTAAAGAATAGGGGTGTTTTTTCTCGAATTTTTCTCAATTTGTTTCTGTCAACAACATGGCAAAAAAAGTGAAAACCTTAGACCAGAGACTCCTGAGTGCTAACTTATTGTATAAAACATAATTTCCAGGTGACACGGTTTCTGCTATGAACTGAATCTTTAGAATCCTGGTCACAAATAAATATGGTAGTTTAATATTAAACCACCCAGATGATTAATATACAATTTAATGTTTTGGCCACACAGGCAATACTTGTTAGTAGGATCGATACAGTTATTTTTTAGGTTTTGCTGTTTTCACCGGAATACTGTTAACAATAACAACCAAGCCCATCCTTTTACGAGATGAAACAAATTTCTTTAAAGTTGTTTTCCTTTAACATCATTAGTGCCTTATCTGGTTCTATAATGATGTAACAACATCACTGTGAAGTAATTTTCTCCTTTAGTGAACCTAAAAGTTATGGTGCCTCTAATAGTAATGTGGCAGTTGCACTGTGTAGGAAGTTTTTTGTTGTAATAATGACAGTATTTTGCAGAATTCAAACACCATCTTTATGGGTTCTGCCCATGAGTAAGACCACCCGCTGTGTAATGATTGTCATAGAAACTGTTTTATAAACTGCCCTTTAGCCTTATTTGTGCGACTCCCTACCATCGGTTCCACAGCAATGCCAGTCCCCTGCAGAGTTTGACTCTAAAAAGCTTTAAATATGCACCTTTTTATCAGTATTCAGTAATGAAACATAGAAGCGATGGATGCATTTGAATTGTTTTGATATGAATTTGTTTTTGAAAATAAGAGCTTTGAAACACACCTAAAGTGGATCTCAGTATGACGCATTTAGCATTATCTGCTGTGCATTAAATCACACTCTTACTAATGCATTAATCGCACTTTAGAGTGGTTTCTAAAGGGAAAAACAATATTGTAATATACCTGTGATAATGGATAGCTTAATCAATGTTTGTGACCATAGATAATATGAGATATTAAAGATCAAATAAGATGTAAGAAGTTGTCACCAAATGTTTCACTGTGATGTCACTGATTGGTTTGTGCACTATGGATTTGAAGCCTTCGAATTTGGCATCTTGGCCATTACCATCTTATTTTTTGGCAGCAAATACAATTGAGCGCCAAACAGGACAAAATCTTACAATTAACTTTCATGAACTGAAAACACATCATGAAAAAGTTCAAATTAGAAGACGCTAACACAGATGGCACCCAAACAGGCCAACACATGTCAAATCATGTCAATCAAAAGGAGACATGCCATATATATAGCATCCACTGCTTTATCTTCTATTATACTCTAAATGTGACTATAAGTCGACAATATGACCATCATGCTGTAGTCAAAATGACTTGAAACTAGTGATTGAGACCAGAAACTCATTAAGAAAGTAATTTCTTCATTTACTTCACTTCTGAGACCCAGAGGATACTCAAACAACCTGGGCAGCACAATGAACTGTTTATTTATTGTCATTACAATGTCATCTTGAGCCAGTGCCTAAAAAAGTGAGCGTGTGAGAGAGCCATGCGGACCAGTCGGACACAGGCAGTCTTGTTTACTTTAAACATAAATGGCAGACAAATCATAAAACAACAAATATGTCAACAATGACTTGGGTTTTAAGAGCAGCCTTCTTTTGGCGAGAGCTCAGTTTGTACTGTGTGTGTTGCGACTTTATGTTTGAGAGAGAGAAATCGAAGGTTGTTAACAAAGGTGGATGGGCTTAGAGCAGACAGGTGCTGTTAATCAGAGCAGAACAGAAATTAGCAGTTATGTTGGTTAGAGGTAATAAATGCACAGTGTTATTTTCAGCTTGTCAATGAACAAACACTGCTGTTACCAGAGACCAAGGTAAATATGCATAGGGTTTTTTCATTAGTTAAAGGAGAATATAATTAGAAGAACTGCACTAAAAGCTCTCACATTGTTTTTATCTGTGCATGTTGTGTTCTGTTCAATGTTCAATTGAATTTAGGAAGTTGTAAGAAAGTGTTTCCTTTCATTTTCCTAATTTATCAAGCAACATGTTGTATTAAAGCAGCTTATGCTGCAGTCAGATAGAACTGAGTACTTTTAAATCTGTTAAATTATCGCAAATATTGTTATTGCAACATTAAACAACATCATCACATATTTCACTGATATCCTGCAGCCCTACAAACAATGTAAAAATAAGGCATAAGCAGTCAAAAGAGAAAAGGAATACATCAAACAATACCGGTTTGCAGTTGTTCATCGTCTCATTTTTTGCACATTCCCAGCTGGCAAAATTATGTGCTACTAAGAAAATCCCGTACAAAAAAACAAAAGCATCATGAAGCAGTTCTTAACACATACGTTTCTCTTTGGCATTGATGGTCAGCAATTCTCCAGCAAGCTCTGTGGCTTGCTTTGCTAATTGTTTTTCATGCCGTAAGGAATAGATTAGGACCGAATGGTGACAGACTGTAGGCGGACAATGCTAGCCTGGATCCAGCACCACAGAGCACACGTTTTTGTTTTCACCAGATTAGTCACATGGATAAGAATTAAATATGAGTGAATTCATAAATAGGGATTCATGTAGCTAAGCCAGTGTTGTGGAGTGTTCATACCGAATTTTACAATGTTTTTTCACATATCTGAACCAATTATTTCTGGCCGCTTCTGCTTCAGAAATCTTTCAAAAATCGAGTTATTGTAACATGGCATTATTAGAAAAAGTAGGCCTCCATTCACTTAATAGAGTGATACTTGAAAGCCTGACAGAATGGTGCATTGACTTTCTTATTTCTAACTTTAGGAAAGTTGTTCATGAATATAAATCAAGACACTTGGGGGGGGGGGGGGGGGAAACGAAAATCCATTTTTTATTTTTCTGGTAAGCAATGTTGTTTTGAAGACTTTGTGAGCTGCACTGTACTGTGGACAGCAGTTATTAAAGATGCAATAAGAGAATAGAGAATGGGATGCAGTACAGACAATAACACAACACTTTGTTATCCACACACACACACACAAACATCAGTGAAAAGGATGCGTTTGAAGGGTTTAAAAGTGGAAATTATCATGACACACACACATGATGAGCGGGCCCACATTACGGACCCGCTCTTCAGGAGTTGGCCCTTCTGTGACATTTGGAAAGGGCAAGAGGATCATCACACACACGGATATACACATACAGCTTTGACCTCCACCCCATCAGGTGTCAGCATGACCCCCCCATCAAGAAGCTCAATACTCAGATTAACATCAGGAACCAGGATTAGCTAGCTCCTGCAGGTTTTGGACAGCAAACACTCGTCTCACCTGGATGTCCTATAGCACCTGGGTGCCACCCACACAACCACACACAAACACACACACACACACACACACACACACACACACACACACACACACACACACACACACACACACAAACAAAAACACTCATCTGATAGCAGCACACACATAACTTGAACACATGCATTGATACGTTGAAAGTTATTGTTTAGCATCAGAGTTGACATTAGGGAATGAGGCTAAGAGAATAATTATAGTCCTTGTGGTCCTCACACATATAGTGATAGTCCTTGTGTGTTTCAGATGAAAACAGTGGGAAAAGGAGGGGGTGTTACATAAACAGCAGAATAATGCCTTTATGCTGTTCGTCATCTTACAATGAAAAGCCAGTAGGACTCATTCTGCGACATTATATCTGCTACAGAGTACAGAATTGAAAAACTGCCTCAGCAACCAAACTCTGCCCCATCCTTTAATGTCTGAGCTGTCTTACATAATGATGCCTCACCAGCCACCTCACACCAAGTGAGCTTGTTCAAAATCCTAAAGAGGCATCTCTTCTGTCTTTTAAATTGTCAGATTTAGCAAAGGATTGCCTGGCTTGACCAATGCACTTCTCCCCAGTCAGTCAAAATCAGATCATTGATTTCTGTGATGCAAGGTTGGAAGAAAGGGCACACTAGAAAGTGTCTGAATAAAGCCACACACTGCTGGCCTGGTTTAGAGCGTGGCAGCATGTCAGACCTCTACGTCTCCTCTATTAGAGATGCTTTGTTCCAGGATCTCCTCTATTTATATTTAACAAGGAAATATGGATGCTTCTGCAGCCGTGGTGTGCTTTTCATTCGTGGAGGTTAGTAGATGTACCACAGCTTTGAGACTGGGGTCAGTACAGCAGGTTTGGCTGTTTTATCTTCTCGGTCTGTCTGAGAGGCTGCAGCTCCTCTGCTGCGATGAGTCACTCGCCAGGCTGCAGCAGAACATAGTGCTGTTCTACTGCCACCTTGTGCTTTCTGTAATGGAAAAGTTTGTTTCCAAAATCACTAAGCACACAATTACCTCATTACACAAAGACATTTAATGTCTTCTCAAAGGTAAACTGTAAAATAGGCCTTAATAACAACGAAACAGTATTATGCATAAATACGAATTCACCTGGAAATTACTCAATATTAATAATAATCCAGAATAACTGTTGTATTGACATGTACATCACACTTAAATAAAATGAAGGTGATTTCAAGAATATTGGCCAAAAGTACAAGATACCATTGTGTGCTTTTTTTCTTTGGCCAAGGAAGAAAGTTAGCACCTCCTACCTGTCAAGTAAATGTTGGCAGTGGCAGGTAAAAATGTCAGGTCATCTGCACAAATGATTTATTAAATATTTATAATTCCTAATGTCTGGTACCATGGTCTACAATTGTAAAGCGTTCTACGGAGATTTAAGAAGTGGCAGACAAAAACGTTGAGTGGTCACTATAAATGTTTTGGGACTTACAAAAGTGGCAGGTGAGAACAAGACTTAGACCCTGTCTGGAGCTTTTGTTCAGGATTTGAGCTTTCATTCTATAGTAATACAATAGTATATAATAGATGGATATTATAGATATTGAAAATAATAACATGCTTCAAATTGTGGAACTGTGGGGATGTCTTATTCCTGTTTCTGGGTTTGGAGGAGTAGAACCTGACTGCTCTGCACAAAGCCCTGACCGCAACCCCATATGATACCAATAGGATGAGGAAGAACATCGACTGTGAGGAAGGTCTTATGCCCAAACATCACTGCCTGACTTCACTAATGCTCTTGTGGCTGAATGGCAGCAAATACATTAAATAGTCTTAGGCTTACTCCTATTTTGTTAACTAGTGGCACAATGCTTCCCATAAAGGCTGTAAGAGACCAGCTATATCCTTAACATACTCCCAAACACTTGCAGGCACGAATTACATACACCTACACACAACGCACAGACATGAAGTGAGTTCCAGTGTGCAGTACCTGCCTCTTCTTTCTTTGGTTTTAGGTCCAACAGCATTTCGAACCAGACACCTGGGAATACAACACAGATAAATGTGAGAACAAGGCAGAGAGAAAGCAGAAAAAAAGTGTGTCGTGTGTCCATATGAGTTTTTGTGTCCGTGGACTTTTTGTGTGTGCATGAGGTACTTTCAATCCAGAAGCTGTGACATCGAACTGTCAGGGAAGCCCAGAAGTGCTGACAGGTAACACACATACTGACACACCGACACACACCGACACCGACACACCGACACACACACACACACACACACACACACACACACACACACACACACACACACACACACACACACACACACACACACACACACACACACACACTTTTCTCCTACTGTTGTAATTGAAAGCTGTCACTTTGAGATTTCCTCCTTCACAGGGATTTGCACTGCTTGGCTGCCGCTCCAGAATTTCTCTCGTCTCTTCTTTTTGATATTACTCCTCACCTCTAGATTACAGCGCTGACTCTCTCTCTCTCTCTCTGCTACTGTTGATACACAGACTCCTTCTCCTTTCTCACACATAGAGACCTGCTAATAAATTAGTGTCTCTTACAAATTCAGCTGTGAAAAAAAAACAACAGCACTTAACCTCTACAGGTTAGTAAAGAGAACACTGTGACTCCTAAAATGATAATTCAGTTCAGTTCACTTCTTAGTGACGGCGGCTGTCTAATTGGCCATGGTTATACCTTGACGTGCCCAGGCTCGAAAGTGCCTGCAAATTAAGTAATGGTGAGGTTGAGCCATCCAAGCAGAATAATTTGTTTGTCACTTCACAAGTCTCGCTATTCTCTGATGTCTAAATCTTCTCCCTGGCTCTTCCATTCTGACTGCTATGACTAAACAGTGTAATTCATTTATTATGGATTAGGCCCTAAATTAGGTTAGCACATATTAAATCATTCATGTGGGCTCACTTCTTTGACTGGCCTGCTGAATCATTAATTAGGAGTTTTGGAGATGCTAATTTGTTCTATGATCCACATGAGCATCTAAAAGTTGGATGAACCGGTGACGTTTTTATTTCCTGGAATGAACCTTGAATATTTGTTTTCTGAGGACTGAACAAACATTTTTTTGGAATGATACGCCAGACCAAAGACTCTTGTCCACTTACCTACACACAAAAAGACACCAGAGGTCCTTCACATTTTTATCAGGATTTGGATATTGATGTACAAATAGATGGAGGATTCATAATAAGATAGACTAGATATCGTGTACAACTATGCACACACGCTCATATACTCTTATTTTCATATCCCTATGGAGTAGGTAATAATACACTTGATGTGCTACAATGTGTTGTGCAGTGAATAAAACAACTCTGGCAAAGATTTTAAACTATGAATACAACACACATTGAAAGTACTCACAGAGCTGCTGTGCTCGATTCGCTTGATGCTTACATCCTTAACATATGCATGATGGCTAGGCAGCACAGGTCCGACAAAGAAAAGCAAACCTAGTTTCCATTGGGGGCATTTTCTCTCACTGTGGGTTTTAACATCTGTTCAGAGAGTACAAATCTCTGAGTGTGATGTATGGATGAAACTGTTGGCTACTTGGCCAATCATTTCTTTGTCAGTCATATTATTTGGAATAAAAGTATTGAATGTAAATGTAAAAGTGTCAAGAGTTCGTTAAAGGCCATGAAAACAAAATGTATTTTAAGGTTACAACAGAGGAGGTAGTTTCATATTTGTATTGTTTTTTTTCAGGAAACATGTGGACATTCAATTGCCAATGAGGATTAAGTAATAAAGCTCATCAAATAATTTTGAATCAGAATTTGATCGGGTTGAATCTGGTTGGTTGTTTGGTCACAATCAAGTCTGATTATAGCACACCCATACAGGTACTAGCTGACGTTTTGAGTGTTAAACCCTATAAAACCTTAAATAAATGTGGCAATTGTGCATTCTTAGGTACTTGTTGTAATTTCCCTATCTTACAGTTCATTTTAGCTGAATGCTACAAGTGCTGATGTCAAGTATGATTGTACTGGTTCTCAGTCTTTGATCTCTCCAAACAGAATACTATAGAACAAAGTGCATCTCAACTCAAATAGCATTTTAATCCACCAAAACACTCACACAGTATGTTAAAGCCAATCACATCAAAAAGGAAGCTGTGATATACTGTATTATGTTAATATGTAAGGAGCTTTCACATTGAAACAAGTAACTGCATAATGCTTTAAAAACATGAGGTAGCATCTTTTATGTTAAGTCCCTTGCCAATTAATCTATGCATGAAAGCTTATGCGTGTGCAGGACTTGCGAACAAATTGGAACATTATGCTCTCTATTCTCATTTTACAGTTTCGGCGTGAACGCTATGTTTCAGCTCTACTGTATCTAATATTCCACGCTCTGCTGCTCCTGGGTGCTTCGCTCCCTATTTGCTTTGGTGACCCGTGCGGCTTTGTCTCACGTCTTCTCTCACTTAATTACCCAGTAGTGGGGTTGCCTTTCCTCTTCAGTCAGCAAAGTCCAGCTTGAGTTGGATGAACTCAGTCGGATCAACATAAGAAAAATCCTTCTAGTGCAGACATTAGGGCTTCTTTAAACTTTCACCGGCTCCAGACTCCCATATGGCACATCTTAGAATGCAGTGACTATAAGGCCGAATCATATTTATTGATCAATGTGCTTTATAGATTATAGCCTCAGCTATGGCTAAAGTTGCACTATAAGCACATAATAATATTCAATTCTTTAGGGAGTGGAATTTATCCTGGAAAATATGCCAGAGGACACCAATAGACATAGGAGTAATATAAGGGTCTCACATTTAAACCCCTGCAGGCTTTGCCTCCATACATAAATTCATGAAAAACAGAAAAGCCACAGCATTGCTTCTAACACAGTGGATGGCCAGGGGTTTTCATATTTTTTCATCAATTTTTTCCTTTGCTACCTTGTTTCAGTCACATGTGTTTTACCTCTGATCTTCCTTTGCTTAACAAAAAGGCATTCATGTTGAGCTTGAAGATAAATGATCTGTTTATTATCAAATTGAGACATTGAGAATCATAAAAGAAAGCCTCGTCATACTTACTCTTATCATCCTTTGTGTGCAGATAATTATTCCACACTCACAATTCTCCACTTTTAATCGTCAATCCTGTTTTTGAGGATTAGAAAATTCGATTGAACTCAACTGTGTAAGCCAGAGATGCTAAATAGTATAATTCTTTATCTATATTATCCCTTCAATAGTGTTTTATTTGTCAGATAGTTTACAGATTTGTATCTTCTCTGTCAACTTTTATGTTTTATCTTCTATTTTTAGATGTTTATATTGTATAATTGTTTATTTTCTATACTCTTTTTTATTTCTAATTATGTGCAATACTTTGTTTCACATGCTGCTACAACAAAATAATTAATTATATCTTATCTTTATCTTATCTTATCTATAATACCTGTTTGGAATGGAAAATAGGGAGTATTATTAACAAACCACCAGGTGGCGTCATAGTGCCATTTACTCTTTGGAGATACTTAGAACTTGACAGGGTTTGAGGATAGTTCAAAATGCATAGACAAGAGGTACACAAAGAACCATTCTGAGCCTCTTGAAAATAATTGAGACTTTTCTTTTCAAAAACTACCTTTTTTATATTCATTAAAAAAATGAAGAAACACTCAAATCCAATGAAAAGATGTGTGTCTAATTTGTCCAAGGTATTTACAATGTCTGGTAGGCTATGGATTAGGTCTGGGTTTGTTCAGTGTTTTTCAAAGTGGGGGCCCCGACCCCCCGGTGGGCCGCCAGGGGGAGCCAGGGGGTCACGCAAAGTTTGAGGGAAAGGGGAATTATTTTCTTTTTTTAAAGTTACATTTTTTTAATTTTTTTTAGATGTTATTAATAACTGCATATCTATCAATCTATGTGTCTTTTGATGCCAATCTTTTAATATTTTGTATTTATTAGTATTTGTTTTTCTTTTTAAATCACACGACCGCCCTTCAAGCCAATCAGAATCGAGCTGCCGCTACTGAGAGTGAAACTGAGTATCTGCTCAGCTTTTGGAGCAAGTGAGAGCTAGTGAATATTTCGCTCTGCAGCTGGATGAGAGCACGGATGTAGCAAATATTGTGGTTTATATATATGAATATAAATATGTT
This sequence comes from Dissostichus eleginoides, assembly GCA_031216635.1. NCBI lineage: Eukaryota > Metazoa > Chordata > Actinopteri > Perciformes > Nototheniidae > Dissostichus > Dissostichus eleginoides. The sequence continues at coordinate 19,959,800 of CM062266.1, read as the reverse complement.
TATTGTTAATATTAATATTGAATATTATATATAATATTATTAAGGCATAAATAGCTTTCAAAAATGCTAAAAATATATGTTAATTGTTCATATTACTGTTCAAAATTATATAATATTATAAAGACAGAAATCACTTTAAAAATGCTTTAAAAATATGTTTACTGTTGATATTACTGTTTAATATTGAGTTAAGAATGTTTATAACAGAAGACACAATGAATGACAAACAAAAGATAAATACAACATTTTTTTAGAAGAATAACTGATTATTAATTATTAATACAAATATATATTAAGAAAATGTATTAAGCTGTTTGATTAATTTGTCATATTTTCCATCATAATGTACTCATCAATAAAAAAAATCTTTGCAACAGGGGGGTCCCCGCCAGAGGATAATGCTATATGGGGGTCCTTGGCATGGCAACGTTTGGGAACCCCTGGGTTAGATGACATGGGAGTTATTGGAAGAAATTCAATTGATCTTCTTATAAAATATTTTTTTGTTAAATCTATTCATGACACATTAGTAATCAAAGGAAAATTGTGCTACAGAAGACACATTATTCCTCACTTTAATGGGTAAGTTAGCACAGAGAAAATAGAATATAAGCACAGAGAAATAGAATATAACATCGTTTTTATGTCACTCAAAAAGTAATTTATAGATAATATAAAAATATAAAAATAAAAATCATCCTCTGACTGACTGACAGTCTGAGAAACTGAGGGACAAGAAGCCGCTGGATATGGAGTTAATGTCTGTCGAATATCCAACCTTAAACAAACTGTATCGCGTTACTTAAGAGTGTATCAAAACTGTGCATACAAACCAGTGTCGTGTTTTTTTTACTATTATGAATTATCATACGTGATGACGTCGTTCAAGGATTCGCTGTCGATGTCCGACAAATCGAACAACAAACGGAAGTGAAGCATGAGGAAAAAAAGAGATGTTTTGTGTATGAAGTTGGTTAGCTAACCTTAAGTTGTGTTGTCATTTAAAATAAGTCAAGCTTTGCATTGTGGAAGGAAGCATTTTCTTCTGTTTGATATCCTCCGAAATTAGATAGTCCTCCTGGTCTCTTTCTCTGAGAGCAGGAACGAAGAGTCAGGTACGTTGTGCTCAAGATACCATGGGACAAATCTTCAAGCTAATGCTAGCTAACAAACCAAGAGTCAGACTGTGTTTTCACAATTGCTTAGCTATGTTATCTTTCAAATAACTAGAGTAACGTTTGTCAGCAACGTTTGATGAAGTAGATAACGTTTGTGTTCACGTTATCACAATATAGCAACAACGTCAGGCTAACCTGGAACAATGCCGACTGACTAAAGTTATTTGTTACCTGGCTGGTGTAAATTGTAGCTAACTTAGCCCTACACCTAACGTCGCATTTAGAGGGAATTACCTCGTTGCCTTTTCATCTCATGTTCCATTTAAACTTGATGCAAGAGCCCTTATATTTTGAGATGATTGGGCATAATTGACACATCGTTAACAACTATGAAAACGCTACATACTGGTCCGAGTAAAGGCTGCATTTCTAAACGGGCAACATAGGAAATGCTGTGGAGCTCGTGATCCAAGGTCCCTACAAATCGTAGGTTCAATGATTAGCAATTGATCCTGTTTGTAAATTATTTTGTCAGAATCCAGATGTATCACGTTCGTTTATATTGTAACGATACGCACATTGTAAAAATATCGGTGTCAAAATCAAATGACTAAATAACACAAACTATAGGGCCAGTTACTGATACATCAACATAGAAGTACTATCTGAGGTGACGTTTGTAGTCTGCTGCTTGGACTGTAGGCCTACTTGCTGGGAACATGAGCATCCACTTACGATTGAAAGTGGGGTCTTAGCAGCACATTTTAACCCTAGAGCCCCAAAACCTGTACAGTGAAAACATGTTTTTGTCCAGATATGAAAACAGTTCACGATGTTCTCCTCGCATAGCAAAAAAAGTATCTGGTTTACTTGAAATGTTTGCCATAACATCAGTTCTAATGGATCACTTACTATATTTGTTCTGATTATCATCATTGCTGTTTTGATGTGTGTTGTACTCTGTCAGCCAGGATGGATCCAGCTCTACTGAGGGAGAGGGAGCTGTTCAAGAAAAGAGCTCTGTCCACCCCAGCTGTAGAGAAGAGACATGCTGCCTCTGACTCGGGGTCCCATAAGAGGAAGAAGCCCAAAGTTGAGAAAGAGGGCTCTGGATCCAAACACGGCTCTGGTAAGTAAAGGATAAAAAAGATTGTATTGATTCTTTTTTCAACATTCACAGTCAGTAATAGTAAACTGCGGGCACAGATCCTCTTATTTTGCGGTTGAATGTGGATGAAAACACCTCAGTGTTTTTATAGGAGTTCCTCAACTATTCTGTTTCTGGAAAAACAAAATGCTTTTAGAGCATCCATCAGCTTTTGGAAGTTGTGGTAACTCCTTCCTTTTCCACCATCATGACTTCATCAGCTGAAGGCCATGCTCTTATGAGATCTTCTGGCATCCCAAATTGAAAGTTTGTTCAGGAAAACTACTGTTTATATGTGCATGTTTATAGCAGTAGGGTCTAGGCGGTTGAGGTAGCTACAAAGTTTCCTCGTCAGTTTTAACTTCCCTTTGGACAACTTCTTCCATGATATTTTGACATGATATTTGCCCAATGCTAAGCTCAAATTGTCTGAGCTCATGTTGTCATGCTCATGCTTCAGTTCTGCTTTAAAATGTTCTTATTCATAAACGGCAATGTCCTCATCATCAGTAGCTTTAGGTACATCCTTATCGTCAGGGCTAATGTAGTCAGAACCCTCTATTATTAAAACATCCTGCTCTGCTCTAACCCTGACACCCAGGTGCTGTACCATCGTGTCATAGAGACACTAAGCACATCTTTTCCATCATTTGGTCTGTATTTATTCATAGTTCACAGTGACAGAACAGTGCCATCCTTTGGCCAATCCAGGTAAACACGACCTAATAATTCGTCACCTGCATCCAGGTTACCTTGAATAACATTTGTAAGTCTCTTTCATACCACAGGTATCTAGAGACCTTAGAACCTTTACGGAGTAAAAGTAGTGCTAATAGGAAATCCTTTTAGACAAACCAGAACATTGTTAAAAAATGTTACGTTTTAAAGAAGCCCGGTGAGTTGAATGTTTAATGGAATTAAATTAATACAGTAGACAAGGTTGAATATATTCTCAGGTTGCTAAAGACCCGAGGTATGCATTTAAGAGTTGATTAAATCAAAAACTGCAGTTTGATCAATGTGTTAAACACACTTGTACATACAAGTAAATACAGAAATAGAAACAGTGCTAGTTTGATACGTGTGTCCACGCTAGTATGGGTACGTTACTGTGACATTAATATTGTCATCTTTCTGGCCAGTATTAAAAGCATTTGACCTGATCTGTGCCTGATGGTGAAGCACTTCCAACTAGCAGAGCTAGGTCTGCACAGCCCAGTGTTAGCACAAATGATCATGTTCAGAAAGATTTGTAATTAAGCACATTTATAATGAAAGTTGCAAAATATTAGGAACAGTAATAAACGTCTTCTAATTATTTTGAGGCCAGGCTAAGCTCTACACTAAAATGTTTTACGTATCTTACCTTTCCTGTTCCCTTTTATATAGCATTTCTCTAAACAGAAAAAAAAGGCTGGTACAGAATGAAGTGGCAATTTATTAGGCATTGTGTGGTATGGCCTGTTAAAATCATACATTGTGCTTAATATGACATGATAAATTACATCACTGTGCAGCAACCAAGTGTCACTTGACTTGAGATAATGTTGACATTTTAAAACATGTTGACATCACTGGCCATCAATTAACTAAAGAACAAAGAAACACAAGCTTTATTCAAAGTAACAACGTTTGCCAGATAAGCTTGATCATTTATTTGCTGTTCGTCAGGTCCTGTTGGGAAACAATGATAATGAAGTCTTTACATTTGGACAGCGTATTCTGTCTGTATACAGCATTTTACCATGTCTCTTAGAAGCTCATTTTCATTCACATCCGGCTCATAAGTATGTGCAGTACTCACAGGGCAGAAGGATTTTCATTCAACAAGCTGATATTGCGTGTTATTAGTGTTTTTATGCTAAAATAGCCACACTTATTAAACTACTTGGGGGCTCTCTTTTTCTCTGGTTGTGTTTCTGGAGTCAAATATGGCTTTTAATGTCTGCAATATGTGTTAGTGGTAGTGACGCTAATGTGTGAAGATTCCCTCATTACTGAAATTCGTTTCCAAATTGGTGACAAACTGACTCTTACATTGTTCTGTCACCTTATCTCCTCTCTCTGCATCCTCTAAACTGTGAGCAATGAAACCACTATGGGGCACTAGGAAGTTCTTTTCTCAGGGCATCAGGGTCATGGTTGTGTTATTGCCCAGTTCAGAGCTGAAGCCCAAATTCCCATCTTCCTCATCTTCCTCCTTATAGCTGCCCTTATACCACCTCAGTGCAGGATTCTGGCTCCTTGCAAATGCTGGTCATGAGCTTGCCGCAGCTCCCCGGCCCCTCCTCCTGTAGCTGGTGATGTGTCTTCCCTTTGGCACAGCACCCACAGTCCAGTAGCTCATAGAGCACGGCCAAAGCAGCCAGAGACACGACGGTGAGGATGAAGAGCAGAAGGATGATAAAGCAAGCCACATTCCAGCCATCATGGAAAGGGTAGACCTCCTGGACCTGCAAGGACACACGGGAGAGAAGCGCCGCCTCTGGCTGCCCCGGGAGATAGCCTGGGTGTATCGTGGTAGTGATGTTGGCCATGATATCTGGTTTGAAGCAAGAAGAAGAACGTAGAGAAAGACAGATTGTTAATGCGTGCGACACAGTGTGAATCTAGGTATCACTGCGAGGAGCTGGCAGCAGTAGGGAGACCAAATTAGAGAACAACGGTCGTAAAATACCTGTTTCCATGGTGAGAAGATGATTAGAAAATGAAAGTGGTAGAAGAATGTCTGGAAAAAAAACTCTCTGCGGTTCATGTGCCTGAATTTCATTTTCACTTTTATACTGCTAATGTACTATTTGACAAGGACTTAGTCTCACCAGAGAATACTTGTAATTTAAATAAGAAGACCATTTTTATTAGAGCAAAAGGTTATATGGCAATTGAGCATAAACCCTGTTGAGGCCATCTGCTTTGAGCCTGGTAGAAAAGGAAGGCAGCATCTGTGCTTGGTGTGCAACTCTTTGGCCATAACAACTGAAAACAAATGTTAAAAATAATAAACTGCTTACTCTAGTAATAAGTAGAAGTTCTGGAATATGCACACTGTTAGGCCATTTGTGTCGCTTCAGCTATCCTTTGACATTTTCAGCCAAAGCCTACCATTTTAAACAGAACAGCATACTAGTGTCTCTGCCCACACACACATTCACGTGTGAGCACATACATGCTCTTAACACACATATGCACACACACAACTACAGACATTTTCATATCGCATACTGAGACCAGGGAAGCTGACCTAGATTACTTGAGGGAACCACAGAAATGATTTGAGTTGGAGGGGCATTGGTGTCTCTCTTCACACAAGGCTAATTCCATAAGGTTACATTGTTTCTGCATTTTTATAACTACAACTGGGCTTACTGTGTATAAAAACACAGATTCATGTATGCAGGGTAGATTTGTGGCATCTTAGAGTATATACTGTATATGTGTATTTCAGTGCAGTTTAGGTGATGAGTGCTTCTTGTATGATGGTAACCTGGTTTTCTTGTTACTTGAAACCGTAATGTGATAGAACCTGTCTCTGTCGTGGCTTCATTAGTCTCAACAAATGTTCAATTCAGGAAGTGGCCTAAGTGCAGATGGTATGATTTAAACTGGACTATGTAAGGCCGGAAAAAAATACTACCAAGGGGTCACACAAGGTTATAACTACATTAACTGTGAGTGGTTTAGGAGAGCAGACTGACGCACATCTGTTTACAGAGTGCACAGAATGCAACTCAACTCCATATTTAGCAACCTCTTATTGCAGACCCAGCTCCTAATATCAACACTTCGACTCATTGCCATGACAACAACCTCTTTTAACTATTTTGTCTCCGCTGGTATTGCTCCCCCCGTTCCTCTTTTGTCAGAGCAGTCACATACACATTGACAGATTGGCTCCCTAAAGCATCTGTTATCTCTCCCCCAAAATGAGCCCCACCCCAGCCTGGCTTTTAAAGGTGTTGTGGGATCATATATTGCTCTCTGCTGCCTCTCATTAAACACACTCAAACAAACACACCCACCAAATACACTTATGCACTCTTAATGCCCCTGGCTGGCTCCTCACAGCTGTCAGTCCCTCATTGATTTATCTTGAGAGCTGCAGTTTGCACAGAGTCATGCATTAGAGTGCATCCATATGAGTACAGACACAGAAACACAGTGTCGGATGTTTGGTATTCCAGCGGGAAGTGCTGACAGACAGATCCATGTTTATTTAATCCATTACGTGCTTGCCCAGTCTTGGCCTAAATATTACAAGTGCCACCTAAAGCTCTTCGCTTAGAAATTGTTATACTATAAATAACATTTCCCATTCTTAGTTGTTAGATATAGTGATTTGCAATTTAATGCAGAAGCAATCGGCTTCATAGAATATGCCTATAAAACATTTATGATTTACCCTGTGATTGCTGGGTTACAGGCAAATAGAAACCTTATATGATGCGCGCACAGCCTGTAGCTTAAATGATCACTCTGGAGTGTTATGATGTGCCGATGTTAAACACATTATTGGGATGATGCTATTCTGAAAATACGCAGACTCACCTGTGTGTCTGGCTCAGTCTCCAGAAGATGCGAGTCAACAGATGCACTCGTGTGTGTTCGGTGCTCCACCTATTGCTCTGTCTCGTACTCTCTCCTTCATCTGTGTTCACTCCTCGACCCGTTTTCCTCCCCAGCACACTCTCACGCACTATCAGCCGTCGCTCGTGCACTCCCTCACCCCCCTCCGCCACTCCTTGCTGCTCCTCACGTCTCAGCCGAACAGAACGGGCTACTCTCTCCCTCATTGGCTCCTTTCTTTAAGCCCTGCCTCTGCACCATTCGTTAAACGGCCTGTCACAATGTCAGCGTCCTGCCCACAGTGCAGCTCTCAGCAGCAGAAGCTCCCGCCCACACCATGCATCATTCATGTATCGGTGTCTGTTTACAGCTCTGATTGGAGAGTCCAGACCTCCGACAGACTACAGGGGGGGGGGGAGCATTGTTGGACTCCCACAGAGAATAGGACCAGCTGGCCAGACTTCAAATCATTCTTAATAGATTAATCTCATATACTCCTGTACTACTAGAACATGTTTGTTACAGTAAATGATAAGGCTGTTAATAAACTGTATTAACTTATTGTTATCACATGCAATGAAAATACCAAAACTAACAATGAGCCGAGCCAGCTAGCACATCATTACTTTTTAGCCACAACCTGATATATCTGTTTCCTCTGTGCCAAAAGAGCTCCATAGTTTCCATAGTAATCAACAAGCCATACTGTTGCTCTAGGGTTGGCTTTATATCATGAACACATTAAAGTTTAAACATTGTATACACAAAAAAGAAAATGCAATGGTTACAATATACGGACAGGAAAAAATAACAATGAAATGGCTACATATAATTAACAAATGAATTGTTCCTCAAAAAATCCTTTTACTGCTGCTGAAACCCTCGTCCATGCCCTCATCATTTCCAGACTCGACTACTCTATTAGCGTACTCTACGGTTGACCAAAAAATCACCAAAATCACCAACAAACTGCAATACGTCCAGAACTCCGCCGCCCGCCTGCTCACCTCCAACCCCCTCCGAGACCACCTCACTCCGGTCCTCCACATCGTCCATTGGCTCCCAGTAAAATACAGAATCCACTTCAAAATACCATTCACCACCTTCAAAGCCCTAAACAACCTGGCCCCTCCCTATCTCTCCGACCTCGTCCACTGTCACATCCCCACCCGTTGCCTCAGGTCCGGAGACACAAGCACCCTAAAGACCCCCAGGACTCCGGACCTGGGGTGACGGGGCCTTCTCTGCTGCCGCACCATGGCTCTGGAACACACTCTCCCTATACATCAGACAATCAGCGACCCGATCATCCTTCTAACAAGCCCTCCAAACCCACCTCTTCAAACTTCCATTTCCCTTGGAACCCCCACCCCCCCATGTCATAACTCCACCTGAATGTTAAATTGTCTGTTTTTCTTGTACAACTGTGTTTGTTAAATGGGACTTCTGTAGAGCGCTATATACATTTAATTAAATGTATTATTATATATTGAAGTTTACAGAGGTATATCCTCCTGAGACCAAGCCCATTGACCAATGTCCTCTGTAGTAGACATTTTGTTCACATGCTTCTACTTTTATTCTTTTGAGCTACTCTATCTATCTCTGCTGCACTGTACGAGGACATCCTGGGCATATGTTTGTACCCTTTTAAAAAAGAGTTACACTTTTTAGTAGAAACTAATAGGCTTTAGTCTGAAGGTGCCACTGACACATGGCTGGTTTTATTCTTTTCCTGGGATTTGTTGACAAGATGTAAAACAATGCTAGCAATTTAAACTCTAAATAAAGATTAATGGCCTTATTGAAAAGATTGTAATTTTGTTTTTGTCTTATGATGGTTTAGAAAAAAAATGGTGTGCTCAGCCTGTCTACTGGTTCTAAAACAAATTGTTTTAAAAGAATATTCACAAAAATCTGTGGCTTATGATATAGTGGTTTTGGTGCCAGCCTCTACTACAAACAATGTGACATTTAAATATCTTTCCCTAACCGCTCCTTCTCTTTTCTCCTCAGAGTCTAGTAATGGCAAATTTAACATCAAGACGAGCTCTGGGTACAAGTTTGGCTGCCTGGCCAAGATAGTCAATTATATGAAGGTACGTACGTCTTCAGAGACACTTCCTCTTTGAAAGGAACATTCTTCATCAATGTACTGGTGATTGTGTTAATATGTTTCTCCTCTGCATATTAATCAAATATTGAATTCAGTCTCATTGAAGCTTTCCCAACATCATCTATTTAATTGCTAGATTTGAAGGTTGTCGTCATCTCCATTAAAGCACTTTAGAAGCTCTTGTGTGTCAGCCCAGTGAGTCAGTTGTGTCGCTGTGTAACATTTGGTCCCCAGTCTTTCTTATGGTACGTTAACAGCTTGTTTATCATGCTGTGATTCTGAAAGAGGCTGCCCGGACTCGTCACAGTCCCTCTCTGACTCATCTCCAACACTCAAGTTGTCAGATTTTCTTTTAATGTGTTCACTTTTTGTGCCATCTGTTGAATAAACAGTTTGAATCCATGTAACATAACATGACAGTTAGATGTAAGGCACAACATTACCGTAGACATTTGGCTGAAACGCTGTCAAAGATGGGAGCTAATAATTACGTACATTTAAATGTGAACTGTAATTTCAAATGTTGTTGACTGGTCATGTGCATCTCTCTCCTTCACTCTCAGACAAGACATCAGAATGGTGATACACACCACCTGAACCTAGAAGAGATTCTGGATGAGACCAAACTTCTGGACATCAGCATGAAACAGAAGCAGTGGCTTATGACTGAGGTGTGTTTCTGGACTTCGGTTTTATACTGCTCATTAATTCAGGAGTAGACCTGTCCTATTCCTACAACATTTCACTCGCCTGCTTTAAAGCTGAAATCCCCACAACACTTATATTCCCTCAAAGTCATCTGTGGGCTGATGTGAGTCACAACCCCCTGTATGTTGCAAATGAAGAATGCCATTGAGAAGCGAGAGTGACAATGCTGATGACACACATCTGAAAAACGTTCAATAACTTCTTGTTGTTAAAAGTAGAAAAACAATATGAACTTAAGAAAATAACTGATTTAATTGTGGTTTTATCTTTCCACGTGGTAGCTCTGTGTTATATAAAAGTAATTACATAATTACAATTCTAAAGATTTTAATGGTACCACAAAATGAATGAATAGTATTAACATTTGCAAACTAGTATTAAATAAACTTACATCATTTACATCACATAATTGTTTAATCACTATATACTGTACAACCCCAAGCTTGTCGAAAAGTTCAAGGTGCAATTGGTAACTGATAAGATTCAGCCACTAGATGGGGCACTCACCCTCCCCCTCCCCCTCCCTGGTTCATATGGTGTTCAGGTCATGACAACATGGTGGCCAGTTTGATGCACAACCTGCATGTTTTATGCACAGTATGTACGTGTAGTTCCCTGATAATAAGAGAGACTTAGAGATGTATGACCTGACATCTACTTCTTCACTCTCTGAAAACCATCAGGCTCTGGTCAACAACCCAAAAATTGACGTCCGGGATGGGTCGTACGGCTTCAAGCCCAAGTACAACCTGAAGGACAAGAAAGCGTTACTGAGGCTGCTGGACAAACACGACCAGCTGGGCCTGGGAGGCGTGCTGCTGGACGACGTCGAAGAGGGGTTGCCCAACTCCGCCAAGGCCATCAAGGTAACACACATTAATGTCATTTATGCTAAGCACCCCATACAGTTGTGTCTCACACCTTTGTATAATGAGTAAACACCATGGAGGATACAAAATGAGGATCAGCAGAGACATGAGCTCTCGTGTGTTCGCAGGCTTTGGGGGATCAGATCATCTTTGTGACACGACCGGATAAAAAGAAGATCCTATTCTACAATGACAAGCACTGCCAGTTTACAGTAGACGAAGGTGAGAAGAAGTCTGTGTTCTAAGGCTGTCTGTGAAGTATTTCTGAAATTAATCTCTGTACCTAAAAGATTTGGATGTTGGGGGTTTTTTCAAAGTTTTTCAATTGGTTATTCAAGAGCATATACAGGCAATAATAATTCAAGTTTATTTCACCATACATGTATATGTTTATGTCTTTGCAGATATAATTATAGATCTATAAAAAAAAAATTTCAAGCTTACTTTCATATTCCTTTTGTCCAGTTCATCCAGGTTTTTTTGTGTTTGTTTGGTTAAAATCATGAAATGTAAGGTGTCCAGCTGGTCAATCGGTGTGCTCTTGCTCAAAAATGTATTCAATTGTAGAATTCCAGAAATTGTGGAGGAGCGTTCCCGTGGATTCCATAGATGACGAAAAGATTGACGAATACCTGAAAAAGCAAGGCATCTCCTCCATGCAAGAAACAGGACCAAAGAAAGTGGTCAGTGTCCCATGGTTTCCCATCTGCTCTCTTTATTATTCTAATGCCCAACATTTGAATATACTTTCCCTGATTTATTATACTAGAAAAAAGGTTTCAACATTTTAAAGTTTGTGAATCAATCATCTTGAATCTCTGCTGAGGATGTTCACCTTCTCCCTGCAGTTACCAATTCATAAGAGGAAGAAAGGTGGGCAGAAGAAGAGAAACTTCAAGACACACAACAACCATTTGGCCGGCGTGCTGGAGGACTACACAGACGGTGTTCCCGCTAAGAAGTGAGATCCGTTCCCTCGCTGCCTCATGGCCTCAAGAGGAGTGACGGGTGTAGTATCTGTAAATCCAAAATGGCTGGAGATGGAGACCCGGCCACACAACAATACAAAGACTTTTTACCTGTTTGTTGTATCAAAACTGGGTTATTTTGATAAGTGGTACTGTATAACAGGGAGTGAATAGAAACTGTGTAGTGGAATCATTTTTGAGTTTATTGATCAGTGATAACTGGAGGAAAAGAGTACCAAGACCCTTTAAGGACGCTGAAGGCCCGTACCGAAACCATCATCCTTGAAGGGGTGCTGCAACCTCACTGTTCAAATGTAAATGAGGTTGAAGTGTGTTAATACTTTTTTCTTCATTTTATTTTGTAGTATCAAATTACTTATTAGTATTATTTCAAAGGGCAGCAGTCCTCCCCTTATTGCAGCCTTCCATCTTTTTAATAGGAATAGCAGAAGACAGGCGTGTGTTGTGCAGTGCATCACATTGAGGTCTCTCATCCAGCTTGGACATTACTTCTCCTTTCATTTCAAAGTATTTACATTCTTTGCAGCACCATGGCATAGTGGTTTAAAATACTTAAACTTTTTGAACTTATTTTAATAAATTACACTGTTACAGTAAACGGCCTCTGCTTGATTTATATGACTACAGTGACAACAATTCTAATTAATTTAGTGTTGGTAAATGTGGATATGCACTGAAAATATTCGGACATTTGCTACAGTATGTGTTCTTGCTGTACTATACAACCTATTAATGACATTAGAGGTAGCCACTGTAATCATAAATGAGCATACACACACCGTCAGCATTTTTTAGGTTATTTAATGAATCATAGAAAAGGGTACATCAGCACAGCAAGATAAAGAGGAAAAACTTAATCAGCTGTTGCGGTTATATTAGAAAATATTTATCAATAAGAGACATTTTCCTGATGAAGCTAAGTACATATTATATGGTCATATACATTCATACTACCTGCCAGAATGTGGTATTTAAATATGGGTTTGCTAGCCATTAACAATTGACTAACAAAAAAAGGGAACATTTCCATTTAGCTGGCGTTGTGGCCAGCTTTAACAGTTTTCTTCAAATGGTGGTAGTTTGGCAAAATCTTCATCAGAAAGTCGAGTTGAAGAGTCTGGGGCTGTAAGGATTTAAAAAATAAATTGAAGACATAAGTGTTGTTTTTCACAATGCTTTCAAACTCAGACAATGGCCATGTGTTATAGTATTTTCCTGAACAGCAAAAATATGCCCACTGTTATTAAGATAATATATTGCATTTTGATACATATGATAGTATTTTTTTTTAAACGTATGGTAGTTTAAGTCAAAGTTGTAAGACATGAAATAGCCATTTCAAAATGGGCAAGATTATTATATGAACCAAAATGTTTAATAATTTAGAGCAGGGACTAACCATCAAGCACAGTGTTTCACAGTCATGTTTAAAATAGGCATATTCACATAATCTGATATGTGTTTTTGGCAATAGTATTGGTGTACTGCTCACCCCTTAGGCTTTAAGTACATACACCAACATGACATTAAGATAATTTATCAAATCAGTTTGACAAAGCTGAATCAAACTAAATGCTATTTGGTCCACATGGTTTGTATTTAATTAAGCAGGAAAGGTCTGCTGTTGAAATCTGCCAGCACATAGTAAATGTTCACATAAAGTGTTGTGTTTATCATTATGACAACAGTTGGGACACTTATAAGAAAGGAACTGCCTAGAATAAATACATGGGCTTTGCCTGTATATAAAATTGCATCTACTATAAAACAGATCCATAGACAAAAGCCTCTTGTTACCAATGTGTTAGAGCAACACCTCTCTGACTGTCTACAAATAAACCTACATTTTAATGGTCTAGCCGAAAAATGTAATGGAATGCTGTGGTACCTGTGGTCTCTCCGTCTGAACCCGCCTCATACATCCAGACCCGTAGATGACCGTGTTTTCAGGAATGACTTCACACGTGTTGACCTGACAGAAGGCTCCAATGATACAGCCACTGTGAGGATCACATTCCTACCAACGTCGGCTAGAGAACGAAATAGAGGATATTTGAAACGGTGAGTGACAATTTCTCTGAATCTCCCATGCTACTTTGCATAAGTGGGTTGCTCATACATGAAAATGCATTTAAAAATCCAAAAAGAAAGCCAACATCCAACCTTTGGATTCAATGACGTTGTTGTCCCCAATTTTCAGGGCTTGTGATACTGTTGGTTGTTAGTTAAGGCAACATTTATGTTTGATTGTTATGATTCCTGAATGCCTATAATATCAAATCATTTCAGTTATAGATAAGACCTGTCAGGAAAGTCAAAAGGATACCACAGCCAACTTCAAATACATTGTTCATGCCAATGGTCATTGTCTTTGGTTCCACCTCAGACTCTGGTGTGATGTTTTCTGGATAACTGTGGTGTAGAACAAACATGATGGTAATTATATAGATGCAGGATGAATTGAAAACAGAGATTGCGTATCTTGAATGTTGAACAGTGATAAACAGGGCATGGGTACAAGGAATCTTGAATACCCATTAATAATCAGAGCCTGCTCCTCGATTAAATTGCCTTCTCCAATCACAATGGGCCCTGCCTCTGCAATGATACGAGCTTTTGGATGGACTACTGTCCTGGGGCCTGTGGAAACACACATTATTGAAACAACCGAAGAATAAGTTGAGAGTCCGATTTGACGTAAACAAATGCAAGTTCTGTCAAGTCAGCAGTGACCAAAGTCACTTGGAATGGTTCCAAAGCGAAACATCTTACCTATGGTCACATCTCCTCTGATTTCACTTTCAACACAAACTACGGCTCCAGCTGCTATTTTGACACTGCAAAAAAAGTAAAAGAGGACCAGAGAAAATATGTTAGCTAAGTATGCTAGCTAGCCAACTTGCTAGCAGTCTAAACTAGGTACATCATTACTTTATCTCTATAGTCATCGTTTGATCGGATACTAACTTTTAGCTAAGCTGTTAAACATCATTAATGGGCTAACAATGGTATTACCTTTTCTGAGGATTTTGTTTATCTGCCATTGTGATAGATGCAATCCTATGGGAGGATCCAATGATTCACTCGACTATCGATTTGGAGTCCTTGCTGCCACTGCGTATGCGCATGCGTCAACCGACGTAATACGATTGGCTGTACAAAGCATGGATGTATGATAAGAACGGTACAAAGCCGGTACAAAGAGATGGCTCTGAAGACTTTAACATGATTATCTGTTTAAATATGGGGATTCGGAAGAATTCCATTCATTCACAAACTCCCTTTTTTCTGTGGAAAAAGGATCAATAACACATTTTTTAACACGGATGCATACAAGCGTGTTTAAATAAACAAGATAATAAACGTTACCATAGCAACGGACATTGAAGCCGCAGAGCGCTCCTTCGGCATCCAATCCATACAGTTACATTATAGCTTTTACTGAGCCCGTTTTTATCTGCGCAGTCTATGGAGTATTTGATTTTAACCTTGGCATGGACAAGCAGCAGTAGCAGTCCGTTGGATGAAATTGATGTTTTGAAGATAGGCTACAACTTATGGCCAAAAGTAAAAAAAAAAAAAACGGTTTTAGCAAATAAAATATGTAAACGGATGAAGGCACAGTTTGGCGATGTTATCTTAGCACTGCATAAATGTAGTGGGATTGAGCTATAGGTGTGTAACGTTAGTGTCCCTTTAGGAGCGACACACAGGTAACGTTAGCGGTAGTGATGTAGTTTGACCCTCATCGCTCCCACTACAATGTCAAAACAAGGAAGGGTCGGAAGTCGCATCTGCTATGGAAAAAGGGAAACGAAAAAAGAATCTTCAGATTTTGGGTGAAACGATTAAGACAGAAAGTCATGACAAAACCAGAGAAATATATGTTTCCCCTTGCTGCCCTTGCTTTGGTTGTAGCTGTTTGCGTGGTACCACTGACAGCTGAAATATCTAACGTCACCTGTAAGTATCCAGGACTTTTGACAAGAACAAGCAGGATAATGCTAGGTTAGCTTAGCTAGTTAGCGTCTACGTAAGTTTACATCTCATACACCGGTTTATTGGTTGACATTTCATTGACCATGGCTTTTACCAACCAACTGTACAGCCGCCACAAATAGATATCTTGTAGTTAAATGTGTTGTCCATTAATACAATTTCTTAGCCTGGTGCTAACTGTAGATAAACCTAAAACGGCTTCAACTCAAAGGAAGACGGTTGACAGTCCACAAATGAGCTCCAGACATTTAAACTTCCCTCCTGGGGGTAGTGGACGGATTAATACAGCATGTGACCACAGGGCTCTGCAGCCATAACTTCAGCCCTCTCACATGCTCCCCTCTTCCTGGGAGCAACGCTAGCTGACTGGTTGTCGCTTGCTGTTAGATTTGGTATATTTTTTAAAACTGTGGCTACCCATTTAGTTTTGCTACCATACACGTTTGAATGGAATAGGATTCTCGTCTATATCGATAGCCGTGAATCATATGTTTAAGGTAAGTTAATTGTACGGCTGTAGCACATAGAAAGGCTTTAAAAGCAACGCCATAATTGTATGATTTCTCTGATTTATAGAGTATGTCAGTGAAGAAGTAGTCAGGAAAACTGGGATTATTTTACTCATTGCTATTGGTTGTAGTCACTGCTACAACAACCATAGTTCTCTTTTTGATAATATGAGTAGGCTAATGATCATGAAGTCTGTTCAGTAAACAGTGGCTTTACAGTTGGGTGTGGCCAGCTAAACTGTAAGCTAATTTCAATACATTTATTAATTTCAGCTAATATGTGTACTGCTTTTTATTACTCCAGCTACTCGGCATATAGCCCTCAGGATGGATGAGGCGATTCTGACAGTCAACAATGAGCTGGACACTGAGCTGGTGGTGTCCTGGATGTCAGAGCGATGCTATCAGGTACCAGATATTTCCTTGCATTTCTTTCTGTGGACATATGACTTGTTTCAGATGAGGATGGTGATGGTTGTTCTGATCTGGACCCTTGTTTCCTTGTGTGTTAGTGTTTGTACCAGCAGTTGGGTGTTGTCCCCGCAGGACCCAGTCCTGGCCAGCCCAGTTCAGTAGACTTTGTTGTGGGCACACAGCATGGAATTACACTACAGCTCAACAGCACCACCGTCAACCTGGAGCTCTGCACGTGAGTTCAAGAACACCAGCAGTATAAATGTTTAAATATGATCATGAAATCCACTTTCAATGTGAAAGTCTTGTTGATTTTCATTTATGTTTTTTTACTGCTTGTTGTTAACTCTATGTTTTATTACTGGCTTTGTGTCATGTAATGTGACCTTGAGTGACATGACAGACGCCTTTTAAATACAATGTATTATTAACTATAAATGTTATTAACCAACTACACACAATCTGTAAACAAGTCTTTAGCTCTAATAAGCTTACATGTATTTTACAATAAAGATCCACGGAATGACTATGAGCATATATCCATATATCAATGAGCCCGGTTTGTTTGCGGCGTGTTAAAGCGTTTCATTTTTTTAATTCCAGGGTTCCATTCCACTTTGGGGAGCACGGGAACTACTCTCTCTGGGTGAAAAATCTGAAAAACGACTCAGTGGTCAACTGCTCTGTGGTGACTGGTGCAGACCCTGTCAACAGCTACATATGTGAGTCTTGCATGTATTAACACGTTCATTACACTTTATGACACACACACGTGCCAAGTTTTTTTTTAATGATGTAATCATGCCATTAAAACATGTCAAATCAAAATCATGTTCCTCTTTCTCTCTACATGATCTCTCAAGCGATCTTGGTAGCTTTTCTTATCTTTGCTGGACTGGCCTTGGCGTCTGCCATAGGAACAACAATATTAGGGTAATGTCATTTTATTGTTTTGTTCTTCTGTATTTATTCATTACATTTTTAAGTAGAACTGCGTTGATTTCATACTCATAGGGAAATCTAAATTCATGTGTACATTTAAAAACAAAATCAAATCTATGTATGATGCAAAAATGAATTCCTTAGAGTTAAATCATATGTATTATGTTTGCAGTGCTGCGGCATTAACTAAGGTTACAGCTAAGAACAGAGAGTCCCTGCTGCTGTGTTCTTGTGTCTCAAATGTGAACTGTTTAAATTACTTCCAAACTGGTTGACTGCTTTTTCTCCAGGCTTGATGTCGTGAGGGGTTTCTTCTTCCGAATAAGTGGCTCCATGGAGACTGAGAGGCTTATCAACTCTGTGAGTGTTTGTGTAGAAGATATTTTTCGAACAAAAATCTTTTTAGCCAAATTACCATGTCAACCAAATGTTTTTATTTATTAAAGTACATACACACAGAAAATGGTATGCTTCAGTTGAACAGTGTTTCTAACCAACTTTCATCATTCAGGAACTGGGCAGCCCTGACAGGACGGTATCATTGATAGCTGACAACATCCTCCCTCCACCATCGAGCCCCAGCAAGAGGCTGCGATCTCTGGACACATTCAGAGGGTAGGCCCCCCCTCAACTCTGCAGCTTGGCTTCCTCAAAAAGAGATATTAATCAAGTTACCAATTGGCATAATCGGTCATATCATGTGATTTTTTTTAATGCACTGGGAAATGTAGGCAGCTGACACTAGATTTTTGATTTTCATAATTAAGCTTATACTGATAATATCAGCATGAATCTGGGGCCTTGAAGTGGTTTCAAAGTATTTTTTTGTCGTAAAGTGAACAATTAGGTATGCATTTTTGTCGCATCATTTGAAGCAAATATTTCAATGTAACTTTTCTTGTTTTGTTTGTTGTTTTCCCTATGTCCTGTCAGTATCTCCTTAGTCATTATGGTGTTTGTAAACTATGGAGGGGGACGATACTGGTTCTTTAGACATGAAAGCTGGAATGGTGAGTCCCACCTGGCTATACTTTTATTTTTTTTCAACCAAGTTCTTCACAGATATTTGTCTTCTGCCTTGGAATTGTAAGCCTGTGTTTTACATGTCTTCTTACAGGCCTCACAGTTGCAGATCTAGTCTTTCCCTGGTAAGTTCAGTATTAGTTTAAACCCTATGTCATATTCAGCTTCCTCCTCTTTGTGTCTGATTTTCTCACCCTTTTTCCACCAGGTTTGTGTTTATAATGGGGACATCCATCGCCCTGTCAACCCACTCCATGCTCCGAGCAGGTTCCACGCGCTGCTCACTGCTGAGGAAAGTTGTGTGGAGGAGCATGCAGCTTTTCATCATCGGTGTCTTCATCATCAACCCAAACTACTGCCAGGGACCATGTGAGAATAAACACTACTTTGAGGTTGACTGTAATATTGCCAATCATTTTCATTATTAATAAATCATGTTCTTTGATAACACTGTTGACCTTTTTCTTTCTTTCTTTGCCTGCTTGTCATGTTTTTGCCTACATGTGTTCTCATACCCAATACTCATCTACTCCACAGTGTCCTGGAACAACCTGCGGATTCCTGGTGTATTGCAGCGCCTGGCCTTTTCATACTTAGTTGTAGCCTGCCTGGATCTATTGGTGGCAAGAGGTCGCCTTGACATCCTTACAACGGTCAGCAAACTGCTCCATTTACCGTTATTCTTTAACTTTCTAGTTAGTGCTCAACTGGTGCAAAAGTTATCTAAAAATAAAACTGCTGTATTTGCTTTGAAAATATAAAAGAGTGTCAAAATGTGGAATTGTATCCCTCATTTACTGATCCATGATACATGTATTTTGAATGAGAACTAAAGTGTTTGATTGACGTGTATTTGTCCCCCAGGATGCTTGGTGGTCCCCTGGTCTTGACATCTTGCTGTACTGGCCAGCCTGGCTGTGTGTACTTATCTTAGAAATCATCTGGTTATGCCTCACTTTCCTACTTCCTGTGCCAGATTGCCCAACGTGAGTAAAACAAGGAATGTTAGTCTGTTTGTCTGTATTCATGTAGAATGAGCAATGCTCAGGAGAGGAACTAGCCCCTCTCCAGGACCCAGACCACACTATATCCTTGGTCCCTTTAGGAACTGGAACTGGTGTCCTTCTGGTTTCAAGCCCAGCCCCTGTGTTTGTGTGAAATGCTTTGGCAATTCTGTTTGATTATCAGGTGATGAGTAGTCTCTATCACTACATTCTGTATTCAATTTTAGCTTCAGGTACAGGTTTTAGACTTCCAAACATGTTCTGTCGTTGAAATATGTTTAGATAATTGCAAAGCCAACAAGGTATTGTCAAATAATTGATTAGCAAATCACAATTAAAAACATTTAACATAATCAAGATTTAAAGCAGAATTGATAGAAACTCCTACAATTCCATCCTTAGTTTTGGGTTGTTTTGAATGATTCACTTTGCTCTCATTACCCTTTATCCTACATTGATAACACTGACTTCCCGACTCTCCTGAACAGAGGCTATCTGGGTCCAGGTGGGATCGGGGACATGGGCCTGTACGCTAACTGCACTGGTGGAGCAGCTAGTCTCATTGACAGATGGCTTCTTGGAGAAAGCCACATCTACCAGACTCCCTCGTCACGGGTTAGTGACCAGAACAACAACTCAAACATACCGGGTGTAGACACATTTAGTCTTTTTATAACCTGAGATGTGAAACTTGAGCTTACATATAAGGTTTCCCTCCTCTAAGAGGCCCATGCACAATTGCTAGACCCAAAATGCTTACATCACAGGTGATGCAATGATACATTTAAGTTATTCACAAAAATATTTTTCTGTTCCCATTTAAATAAAGGTGATTTATGCAACTCATGTGCCATATGACCCAGAAGGTGTTCTCGGTAGCATCAACTCTATCCTCATGGCTTTCCTTGGATTACAGGTTTGTTGTAGTACTTGTTGGTTTCTCTTACCTTTAGTCTCTTGCTTATATCGGTATTTTGATGTCAAAATGTATACTAAGAAAGCTTATTTGAACAACTAAACAGATTCCAATTTTAACATTTTGAATTGTCCCCAGGCAGGAAAAATAATCTTACACTACAGAGATCTCCACTCAAGTATAATTTCAAGGTTCCTTATATGGGGTCTGTTATTGGTGAGTACAATAACAAGTTGTCATAAGCATTATCATATGCTGCTACAGTATGTGCACACATGAATCCGTTTTTTGTTACCGAGAAAAGTAAATATTTCACTGATTTGTTAAACAGGTTCTCAGTTTCAATGCTGAGCCAATGTTGATCCTTAGTGAATAATAATGTCTGTTGTGACACACAGGGAGCCATATCTGCAGCTCTGACCAAATGTTCCACTGACCATGGCTTCATCCCTGTTAACAAGAACCTATGGTAACGTTTGATTTCACTGTATGCTCCTTCAGATGTTACACGTTTTGCCTTTTTCTGTATCGCTTCTTTCAAGGAATAGACAGTTTAAGAAAGTGTTAAAGAAGACGTAACAAGCTTTTCTTTTGTTGTTGTTTACCACCCCATCTGATGTATTTGGTTCATAGGTCGTATGTTTCAAGCGTTTTACAGTACTTTAGTGCTTTATTGTGGCTTGTTCTGGTGTAGGCAGGTATGTTTTTATTGTTTTATAATGTTGGCCAAAGACTACTTTTTTAGCTTTGTGGACAATTACATTACAACTAAGGTATTATTCTCAAAGTTCCAGTATTTTTCTGGTTTCCAAATTTGCGCTTAATTCCTAGCCAGCTATCTCCCTTTTCCTTAACATCCAACAAAAAAGTAATCAGAAAACAGATGAAGAGTGTTACTAGTTGGAATTTTACTAAAAGGCAACACTGGTTGCCTCATCGGCACAGTCAGCAGTTAACCTTCAGCACAAGCTACAGAGAGAAATGAAATACAATTGAAAGTTTCCTAAACTTAGAGAGATACAAATCTTTGCAATATAACTTGTTTAATAATGCTGCTTGTGTCTGTTAACTTCACTTCTAGGTCTCTGTCCTATGTGACAACGCTGGCCTGTTTTGCAAACGTGCTGCTAGTGCTGGTGTACTTCACAGTGGATGTGAAGAAGTGGTGGTCTGGAGCACCTTTCTACTATCCTGGTAAGAATTGCCCTGTATAGTCAAATATACACTGAGGATCAATAGCTGATTTTCACAATGACAATTGTGTACATTGGGCATGATTCTATATGTATATACCGACTGTAAACTGATTCGACCTTCCATTTCTCACGCTAGCTCAGTATTTTCATTTAGTTTGAATTCATATCAAGGGTATTTTCCAAGAGGAAGTTCAATAATAGCACATTTTTCAGTCTACATAATAACTGATGTGTCTCACTTCTGCCTGAGGACAAAACATTAGATCTGCCATGTTTACGAATTTTAGTTGAACTGTGTGACTTGTGTGCATTTGTACAGGTATGAACTCCATCCTTGTGTACGTGGGCCATGAAGTGTTCGAGGAGTATTTCCCCTTTCGTTGGCGCATGTCCAACAGCCAATCCCACACTGAGCACCTCACCCAGAACCTTGTGGCTACTTCCTGTTGGGTCTTTATCGCCTACGTGCTCTACAGAAAGAAGATTTTCTGGAAGATTTAATAGCTGAGCCTCTGAATGGGACGTACCAACAACAATACCAGAGGACATTGTTTAAATCAGTTGCTGGAGTTCAAATCTGACGACATTTGGAAAGCTGGAAACAGGAGATTATTTTATCAAAACTATGGTGATTATCTTTTCTCTGAACATTTGTGGTAGCCTTCAAACAGCAAATCTTTTTTCAGTTTTTTTAATTACTTTTTTCAGCCAATACTTTACACGACCATACATGTTTTAAGTATTGTTCCAAAGATCTTCAGATATGAAGCAGCGGACCCCGGCCAAATACCTTAACTGACTCAGGAAGAACTCGTCAGAGAACAGTTCATACATTTCAGGATTATGTTATCGTTATTGGACTATGTTATAGATGCTAGTTTCAATTCCTCATCCTATACCACAGACTACCGCAGCAGAGTGTTAAAGTAGTGGTTTACCAATCCCTTCTTGACTTCCTCTTGGGACAGTCCGTGCTGCCACAAATACTGTTGCATTAGTCGGAAATCTGAAGTGGGTTTTTGTGAGAGTGACACATTAAATGATGTACTATCAAGAGAATGCTATATAAACAAGGGGGGAAACTGTAGTTAAAGCTATGTTTAAATGGAAAGTTAAACTTCTGCAATATATCTGTCCTTGGCTGTCTTTTCTCCATTTGAAATGCTGCGTGTTACGAAGTGTGGAGGGGAAGTGAAGGAGGGCATGTCAGATGACTTTTGAAAACCACCAGAGGTTGCTTGCTTGGCATTTTGGTCAGTGCAGAAGCATGCATGTCCATGAGATAATCTTTATGATCAAGTTGTCAAATTTGCAGAATTTATCGTTTTTATTTGTACAATTTCTTTTTTGTGATGAAAGTATTGGCAGAAATGATTTGCCTTTCATTTTTATATTTACTTTTTGTTAAGTGTGGGATGAGTTTAAAGAAAGCAATGATACTGTTTGGTGCCCATGTGTAATTGTGCGATTTAAAAATACATATTTGATGTATTTTCTTACTATAAAAATGTGTTATCATTTGTCATTTCTACATTTGACAGTTAACATAAATATGAATTCATTACCACATTTTACAAAATCATACATTCAATCTGTATAATATCTGAATGCTGTGAGAGAAAGTACTGTCTAAAATTAAGAATGAATTTTGCCACACTTTTATACATTTATTTTTTATAATCACCATTTGAATATAAGTTTATATAATAAAATATGTTCCAAAAAGTTGTTACTTTTTGAGTTTGAATTTAAGAGTGAGTTTTGTTCTAAGAACTTATTTCTAATCACCCTTTGTGCCTTTAAATCAGGGGAAGAATAGTATAAAAAGACCATATGAAGACTTTAAACAATTTATATTCCTCTTGTTATCTCTTACGTAACACTTAATCATCTTCAAGCTGTGTTTCGAAGTTCTTCACCGTAGAGAGGTGTAGTGTAGATTTATTGCTCAATAAAGCGTGGGAATCGAGTTACAGTGTGGGTGCCTTGTGAAAAAAAGCAAGTTGTGAGAGAGCCGCTTCGTCTCGCGATAGAATAGGTCGATTTTCATTTATGTCTATTGTGAGAGTTTTTGAGTTCTCGCGTGACTTTGTAACTTTCCCACGCCTGTTGTTTAGGCGTCTGCCCTCTGCCCGTCGCCACTCCCTCCCCCTCTTCTCACCCCTTTGCCCCGTCACACCTCCCCCTCTTTCTCTCCTGCTTCTCCTTCCAGTCTGGTTCTTCTGTTGTGCCGTTGGCTTTGGTGAGGGAGCTGGGGGAGGGATCTCGCGATTGTTGGACTTTTTTTTTTCCGGGGGGGAGAGTTATTTTGGAAGATGGCGCCCGTTGTTACGGGGTAAGTGCTGAAATTCAAAGCATAATGATATAAAAAAAAGTTTTTTCTTGTGTTAACCCGTTTGTAGTTAGTAGTGTTCTTGAGTGATGCTTCGGGGTGTTCCGAGTGTTGCCTTGTCCTCAGTGAACTGACCCCACGCATTGCTACTTTGAGGCTTGATGTGGGGTCAGTTGTGCCAAAGTATTCTTCGTAGTATTGCTGCTTTCTCTGCCATTTGAGGAGTTGTACGATATTGAATATGTTTCAAACTACTTAAGAAACTTTTTGTCAGTCAAACGTTTTACTTTTCTACTGAATTACTTCTTCTGTATTTGTGTAATGTGTGGTTTAACCATAGACAGTAAATGGTTTCAACAGGTTACGCACAGCAACAATATAATAGCTTTACAAACTGCTCAAAAACTACCCTTTAAAGACAATGGTCAGTGACAATGAGTATCAAATATATATATTAGTGTCATTGCACACATTGTACAACATTTGCTGTGCTATTAGTACCATTATTTAAATATCTGTCTGAATGGTTTCCTTATTGTATACTGAGTTTCCTTAACACGTATAAAAACATACTATAAACAAAAGGCAAAACCATTTTTTTTATCTTTAGTTTACATTTGTATCTGAGTTCATAAAGCAATAGGATATTATAAGCATTTTACAGATGTCGCGACTCGCTAGCATTGTGCACATTGTCACTCAGTTTTTCACTTTCAGTTAGGCTTATTGTTTTATCTGATACATTAGCCCAGCAGCAGAACCACGTAAACACCTTGCACCCTGATGTTTTTGTTTTGCAGGAAGTTTGGTGAGCGACCTCAGCGTTTGACAAGGTAAGCAGACACAGAATGTTAACCCTCACAGTGCATACATCTCAAACTCTTTAAATCTACCGCAAAAGCTGGGACAACTTGATTACATTTGATTGCATTAAATGTTAGAACAATTTGTTCTGTCAGTGTTAACATGATTTTCCTTCATTTCAGGGAGGCTATGAGGAATTACTTGAAGGACAAAAATGATCAAACAGTGATCATACTACATGCAAAAGTTGCACAAAAGTCCTACGGCAATGAAAAAAGGTTTGACTAGGACTTCTCATATTTCTATACTTTATATACAGTATCAATGATTTGTTTTATTACTTTATAAATGTAAACTCAAGTTTAAGTTTGTTAGATGAGAAATCAATGTTCAAAACTGTACTGTATGTTTTTTTAACCCTACTTGTGTCTCTTAGGTTTTTCTGCCCTCCACCATGTGTGTACCTGATGGGCAGTGGCTGGAAGAAAAAGTTGGAGAATATGGAGAAGGAGGGGTGCACGGAGCAGGAGGCCCAGCCATGTGCATTCATCGGGATAGGCAACAGCGAGCAGGAGATGCAGCAACTCAATCTGGAGGGAAAGGTGAGTTGGCATTTATACATTTAATATTAAAGGGGTTTTAATTATGGTTCCATGTTATGATGTTGGTAATCGTCACTGTTAACAAAGTCTTCCCATTAGGCATGGGACAATATGAACATTTTATTTCAAATGTATCCTGACCATGATCATTTTGACGCACAATAGTATCCTGATGCTTAAAATATTAAAAAAACAATAATTTGAGTGAACATAATTTTCAGTAAAATCAGCGATCTTGAATGACATAATAATTAATCATAAGTTACCCCTGCATAAATAAACAATCAATAAAAAGAAAGCACTATTGTGTGAGTCTGCTACATCCATATGATGATAGCTGTTTTATCCATGCTAAGGCTCTATGTTTCCCTTCTCTACAATGACAGCTTTTTTGAAGTCATCATATGAATATATATTAATTCACGATTATCTAAGTTCCTACCATTCTACCTTTGCTCAGCTTCACTCTTAGCAAAGTATGCAAAGTAACCACACCATCAAATGTACAGTTGCATTAATTAGCTGTTTGACATATCCTCTGTTTTTCACTGCACCCACGCACTGGCTCTGATGTTCTTTCTTGTGTTTTATTATTGCACCAATGCCAACAAATTACTCTTATAAGGGGAAAAGAGGGAGGTGAAAGGGGGACAAACAAAACCATGCACAATCGCACAAAAACCCCTAACCTAATCTTTCTCCTTGCATTAGCACTTCTGCACAGCTAAGACTCTGTACATCAGTGACTCGGACAAAAGGAAACACTTCATGCTGTCTGTGAAGATGTTGTACGGGAACAGCGACAACATAGGAGTCTTCCTCAGCAAGAGGATCAAGGTCATCTCCAAGCCCTCCAAGAAGAAACAGTCCTTGAAAAATGCAGATTGTGAGTTACAGGATGTTTTAACACACACATACACACTAGCTGATGCTTGACAGCTGTATGGTCTCACTACACACTGACACTTATCTCTCTTCCTTTCCCCTTTTTCCTTTCTCCCCAGTGTGTATAGCTTCAGGGACTAAGGTGGCGTTGTTTAACCGCCTGCGTTCCCAGACAGTCAGTACCAGGTATCTTCATGTGGAGGGGGGGAACTTCCTCGCCAGCTCCCAACAGTGGGGAGCCTTCTACATCCACCTCTGTAAGTCTTTATCTGTGGTTCATTGTTTCACTTTACATTTTTTTCTCTGTGGTCTTTACAGTTGTTTTCATTGATGTTCATTTGTCCCTTGACTGATAGAGAGCACCTATTAAAGGTTAAGAGAAAGTTAATAGACATTTACATAATTGTTATGCTCTGTTTCGTTTCCTAGTGGACGAGGAGGAGTCTGAGGGAGAGGAGTTTGCTGTGAGAGACGGCTATATTCACTATGGCCAGACAGTCAAACTGGTCTGTTCTGTTACTGGCATGGCCCTGCCGAGACTGGTATGCACCATCTGTGTAGTCATGTCTCTGATGTCTTTCAACTGCACACATGTGTTTGTGTTAAATTGCATGTATACACATATATGCATTATCTTTCTCTGTTTACTTATGATGGGTGTGTTTGTTTTCATTTCCCAGGTCATTCGTAAAGTAGACAAGCAGACTGCATTAATGGACGCAGATGACCCGGTGTCCCAGCTTCACAAGTGTGCCTTCTACCTGAAAGATACAGACAAAATGTATCTCTGTCTCTCGCAGGAGAGGATCATCCAGTTTCAGGTGTGTAATAACGCACACACTTACACACATGGGCTGGAATTGGGGTTTTGAGTAAGAGTTTAAATTCTGCCTGAATCAAATCATTTTAAAATTATACTCTTTTAATTGTTACTTAGCATAAAACACGGGGCTTTTACAGAGAACATGTCTGCCTACAGCAAGTATGTGTTGTGAATTTAGTACCCAGGCTACAT
Organism: Dissostichus eleginoides; assembly: GCA_031216635.1. Classification (NCBI taxonomy): domain Eukaryota; kingdom Metazoa; phylum Chordata; class Actinopteri; order Perciformes; family Nototheniidae; genus Dissostichus; species Dissostichus eleginoides. The sequence continues at coordinate 19,932,649 of CM062266.1, read as the reverse complement.
GTCTACCTGTTTGTTTTAATGAGCATCCCAAGGCGTTAGAAGAGAGTCTTATATTTATCCCTGTCATCGACAAGCTCCTATCTAAACTCATGTGGGTTTCTCTTGTTATATGTGCAAGTGGGAAGTGAAACGTATTTCTATGTTTTTGTCTCCCTCCCAGGCCACACAGTGCTCCAAAGAGACGAACAAGGAGAATGTAAACGATGGGGCTTCCTGGACTATCATTAGCACTGACAAGGCAGAGTACACCTTTTACGAGGGAATGGGACCGGTCCCAACACCGGTCACACCTGTCCCTGTGGTGGAGACTTTGCAGGTATGCATGCAACCATTTCTTTTAGAAAAAATGTCTGTTATGCATTTTTCAGCCAACCTAAGTGCTGGTTACCAACCACTTCCTCTTTCAGTTTTTACTCAGCATTAAGGGACCATTTAAAGACATAACACCTTTTTTTTGTATGTCTGTGTGAAGTTAAACGGGGGAGGAGATGTGGCGATGTTGGAGCTGACCGGACAGAACTTCACCCCCAAGCTCAGAGTGTGGTTTGGAGATGTGGAGGCTGACACCATGTACAGGTACGTTTCTGTTTCTCTGTGGGAACATTTGTGAGTAACGGCATTTGTGAGTGCACGGAGCTGCCATCCATGGAGGACCTCTACTCCCAGCGGCTCAGGAAGAAAGCCCTCAGGATTATCAAAGACCCCCATCGCCCCAGCAACAAACTGTTCTGTCTGCTGCCGTCTGGCAGGCGGCACCGCAGCATCCGGACTAAAACCACCAGAGTCAGGGGCCGTTTCTCAATGTCGAGTATACCTGCTGCAGAGCCACTATTTCAAGTATACTACGTCATCGAGTGGCGCCGAATGCTGGGCATTTAACATGCATTTAAACAGTCCTTTGGCGCCACTCGATGACGTAGTATACTTGAACTAGTGGCTCTGCAGCAGGTTTACTCGACATTGTGAAACGGCCAGGGACTGTTTCATCCCACAGGCAATAAGACTGCTAAACACCTGAGCTCTGCTAAGTGCCCCGATAAACATTCCTGATGTCATCTTGCAATATACTTATTTATATAAATAGTTATCAACACAATAAACCGTATTTAATTTTGTCTTAATTTACATTATTTTATTTAATATTCTGTTCTTGTACATATCATATTCTATTTACATGTATATAGACTTTTTGCACTACTTTTTATTTTGTATTTTATTATATATGTTGGATTGTTGGAGGAGCTCAGGTCATAAGATTTCCATTGCCATTTCTACACTGTAGCTTTGTGAATATTACATTAAAACCTTTGAATCTTTGAATATTCAAACCCTGTCTCAAACGTCTGTCCCCTCAGATGTGGAGAGAGCGTCCTGTGTGTGGTGCCGGACATTTCTGCCTTCAGGGAGGGCTGGCGCTGGGTGAGACAGCCGGTACAAGTCCCTGTCACACTAGTCCGCAATGATGGAGTCATCTACTCCACCGCCCTCACCTTCACCTACACCCCTGAGCCTGGGCCCAGACCCCACTGCGGTGCTGCTGGGGCCATTCTGCGGACACATAGCACCTCTTCATCATCACCGGCATCTTCATCTTCCCCTTCATCCTCGTTGGGGGGGCTCGGGGACGGCCATGGGGCTTACAACAGTAGTGACTCAGGCATGTCGTCAGGGGCGTCCACCATGTCGCTACTGTCATAGTCAATCTGTCTGTGCTTTGAACGGCTGAGAGAGAACATGTGTGCATATGCTTTTGAGCCAGAAAAGCTCATGGACCTGTGAAGAAATGCACACAGACTCACAAACTCTTCATCAGAGAGCAACTGTGATCATCGGGAATGCTAAAGAAAAGTTGGGGAAAAAAGCAAGGATAAAGAGAAGACTGAATTCTCTCTTTAGCTCCCTCTACTGGTTTGTTTTGGACATTTCAAAAGCTACACTTAAAGGACCTCGATATTCAAGATGTTCAGCTAAGAGAAGGAAAAAGCCCCATGTAACGCTCACATCAACCGGATTTGTACAAGAAACAATCATTTAGTTTTTTGATACGCCTGTGGGAAGCTATTTCAGCTGTGCTCTCTTTCTACTGAGATCAAGTTTTTGTTGAACAGGTCTTGTTGGTTCATCTGCTGTGTGCAAGGGAAACATTTGTTGTAAGAGTAACATAGTTTTTACGGACCAAGGAATATTATATTATTTTATTCATATTATATTTTATAAGCTTTTGCCGAGGTACATTTGACTTTTTTTATTTTATGATACTGCATAGTAAGTTCACTTTTGTTACCAAATAGATTTTTTTTCATGTCGACTCCTTTTTGAGTTTTGTCTAAATCCTTAGGTCACTAAGTTCAAAAACCTTCCCCAACTTTTTATAACAGATGTCATTTTTGATAAGTAGTGTATGTGTAAACTGTCAGTGTATTCTGGGAAACCTGTGCTTCCAATCAGCGTGCTGTTTTTGTATCAGAGTGCTTAAACTCAAGTCTAAACATAATCAGTTCTCTTTCTATTATAGCTATCACACAGCAGTACGTCTTCATGTACAGTAGAGAATCCTTTGAACAGAGTACAGAGTTTATGTTAAGTCAAAGAACAAAGAAAGGGGTCAAAAGTATTATCTGACTAGTCATGTTACAGATGGATTTCTTCGCATAGGGCCGCCCTTACATTTTCTTTAGAATTGTGCTTATGTGTTGGAAGAAGAGCTTTAACATTGTTGCTTGGTATCCCTGGCTTCACACATGCACCAAACGTAGCCATTGCACTTCGTTGAACCTGGTTTTGTGAAATATGGCATCTGACTGCAAAAGCACTAAACTCAATTTAATACAATCAGACTTGGTTGAGTTTTTGGGAATGACATGAACAGAGTTAAAAACCTAGCTTGTTCAGTCGGTTGAATACAAAATTACTTTGAACTGACTTACTGAAGTAGTTGGGAATGATGAGATGTCCTTGCCTTAAAAAAAAACCTACCTACACAATTTGTTTTGCCTAAAGTTCTCACACAAAATCCTGATTTGTATCGGGCTTTTTGGTCATACTGTTCCAAAAGTAAATGTGGAAGGTTGACCAGCCCACTGTCAGTGTTCATGACACAGCTGTAGATCTTTGCATGTTGTTTTAAGCTTGCCTAAGAAGTACATCTATGGTGGTACAACAAACTCTCCTTTGTTGTACCACCAAGTCCCAGCTGAACAAAAATCTCCATTTCTTTTCGTGCTCTCTCTAACCAACAGTCAGATCGATGGACCATCTCTTGATTTGATTCAGTTACATCACAAACTTGTTTATTCTTTTATTGCGATGTGGTCACACTTGATACAATCTCTGCTCATTCCAAATGATTGAATCTTTGGTCACCGGATCCTTGTTCTGCCCTGTTCGTTTTCCCCCTACTGTGCCTTATGCTAATGTTTCTGGCAGTCAAGTCTCCGTGTTCTATCTACAAGGCCAGGTGTGATGTAAGTCAGTCCTGTCATAAGGTCAACTGTGAACTAGCATGGTAAATCAACAGTAACATGTTACACTGGCAGCTTTATGAGTATTTCCATGGCTTTTTCGTTGATTGAATAAGTGTCTTTACTCTAATCCTTCTTTTGATGTCCACTGCTCTTTCCCTATATGATCATCCCGCCATAGTTTTAGTCTGGTGTGTTAGTCTTTCATAAGTAAATCAATCTGGCAAGGTTTCTTAGTAAAAGGTCATGAATAAAAACAAGCTGAAGCTGAATATCACTTGTACAAATGTTTTTTGTTTTGTATTTTGTGGTTCTTTTTCATCATCATTAATGAGTAGAAACGAAGCTAAAGGACTAAGGTTAGATGCAATCGTGGTAAATTCATATATAGTCCACACACTCGGATACTGGAGAGGCCTTATTGGACATGTGCTGCTTTCGGCATGTTCCACAGGGTATAGCTCAAAGCTGCCCACTATTTTTAAACTCAGGGCTGAATTTCTGGAATGAAACCTGATACTTTGTAACTGTTTAAGAGTGTGTGAATGTGATGTGCTTGTTTGTGTGCATGTGTAGTCCTGCGGTCTGTTTGTGTCCCTCCGACTCTCAACGTTTCTAGTAATTCAAAGTTAAGGGGATACACTGTTTGCGTCTGAGTGTGTTGATGAAATGACAAGCCATATATAGCACCAGAATCCTCATGAACAGGTGCACAAACATTTACCAAGTCTATGCACATAGCTTGAAGATCTGTGAACAAGCATACAAGTGTCAGGCGACCCAGACAGCCTGGCCTTGACTGGACATATGACAAGCTATTCCCGGCAAGATACTCTTAAACTCACTTCCCCAAAGTGAGGTCTAAAGCCTTTAAATTGATCCTCCGCCCAAACCAGGATCTATAAACCACAAAAAGAGAATGGATAGTAAAAACCAGTTGGTATGATTGAGTGTTCTGTTGTTGTGCCACATGGTGGATTACAAGCAGCTGCTCAGTTCTGTTACAAATAATAGACTAGGTATATCTACAAATCGAGGTCACTGGATCAACACTGCAGCTCCATGGTCTGGGTTGGAGGCTGGGTTAGGAAACATGATGAAGTGTTAGGGCCCCTGTTGCTAGAGAGGGAGTGGGGGGGAGTGAGGGAGACAAGAGGTGGGGCGGTCATATCCGCGTAAGAACGTCACAACTCTTACGTCTCTTTTGGGAAAGTGGTGACAGAAGAGAGAACTGGACAAATCCGATTATCAGGTTTATAAAGAGACCCAAACAGACTCCAACAGGAACAACAAGGAGCAGGGAAGAAATCTTCACCATGAGCAGGATTATAGGCTGATTTTGTCTACATATTTAAACAATATTGGCACACTTAAAATCTTTCTGAGTGCAATTTTGACTCTGGATTTTAATAATGATGGATGAGCGTCAGGACCTTTTTATTCTAACTTTTTATTAGGCCACGTTTGGATTAATAATACCACTGTCTCTTATTTTGCCGGAATACCAAAGGCCATATTTGGAGTATTTTACGCACAGACCTCTTCGGATGATAGTACAAATCATGTTGGAGTCGTGTTGGAACTTTTTTCGCGTTTTCATACAATTCGAAGTGCCAATTACCCAGCTTGCATGATTTCTCAAGTGAATCATCGGTATCACATCTCGCTGCAAGGCTGACCCTGAAATAGTAACTCGGATCGCTTGACGGCTGTCGCTGACTGACCGCGTTGCCTCCTAAACGGGGGTTGTTACTGTGTATGTTCTTACTCCTTCTGTTTGAAAGAGTTTCTTAAATCTGGACAACAGGATTATCTACCATCTGAAATGCTTCCCTTGTCCCCCCTTCTGCTCCTCGTGTTCCCCGCTGCGCTCTTTGTGGTCGCGCAAGGCGCTGGGGACCTCCAGGGCTTCACCTTCCCCGGAGGGAGCGCAGGATTCGACCCAACAGGTATTACAGAAGAGCCAATTTATATAGGAAAGCTGTACATCAGCTCTCACTCCTATAGTTGCATTTTTTCAAATATGCACTGTCATAGCCAATAATGTTCCAAAAGTTAGACTAAAGGCCTAACTTCAATCTCGTCTCTACAATGGCTGAGAAAGGCAGACGGTCATTTTGCATTATTCTATTTCTAACTTATCCAATATTGCATTCAAATTTGAAAAAATGTATCCTAACTGTGCACATGGTGGTAACCCATTCAACATTTTTTAACCATGTTGGTTTCAGCCCTAAATATTGTTTATTTATTAGACTTGAAAGAAAGCCCTTGTTTTCATGTCCATTTGGATGACTCTGAAAGATGAACTGCCTTATTTTAAAGCACTGTCCACAGGTCATTGTACTCGAGACAATGCAGCCAACCTTACAAGAACACCCTTTGTTAACATGTGTTCTTGAGTCATTGCCAAAATGACATGTAGAGATATAGACATGTAAAGACATGTTAAAAAAACGTTTCACACTCTAAATATTGCTGGACCTTGTCTGGGTTGTTTTTATTCTAAAACTGTAACCTCATAACTAGTTAACTTGGCTGCATTGTGCTCCTCTCATGTTCCCAGGTCTCCTAACAGCTCACCTGTGAAAAGACTGAAACTCGGGTCATGTTTAGGTCCCACAGGAACACAGATAACACACTCAGACACACACTTTCCAGAGGGTCTTTGCATAGACCATTGATATTGGATAGCCATGCCAAGCTGGGAGGTCTCCTCCTTGTTGAGAAATGCAACTTTCCTTAACAACTGATGGGATCAATGTCTTAGCTCTATACATTCATCCTTTATGTGAGAATAAGCCGAATAATGAATCATTTTGATCATTTTTGTCCCCTTCTGTTCATGTTGTGTTATTTCCTTCTCTGCACCCCTGGTGCTTTTCTACTAGTCTATAAGCATCATTTAGTCAGGTGCTTTTTTACTACAGCACCATGTTGGACTTAAAACTATACTACTTTGACATTATTGACGACATTTTTGGCAAAATGTTCCGAGATTAAAATCAGAACTTTTAAGAAAAAATATTTCACAGGTTTCATCTGAAGCCACTTCACATCCCTTGTTTTCCCCTTACATTGTGGATGGAGAGTAGCTATGTATGTAGTATGTTACTCGAGCTGGTTTTGACAGTGGGTTTAACAAGCAGACCTTTGACCCCTGTCCCCTCAGCTCATTGGAGCAACCAAATAACACAGTCACAGAAACAAAAATGGGCTCTGACTCACGACAAGGCTGAAAAGCTGTCATCTTCTCCTTTATTAGTGTTCCCGTATTGAGCCTGGAACACACTGTACCGTTTAACATGTCATTACAAAAGTACATTTGGCCGCAATGACTGATTTTCTAGAGAATCTTTGCTGGCATTTGAACAAGTATGTTTGGCAAACCTTGTCTTGTAGAGCGCTGGAGTTAAGGATTTAGCCTAAAGCTCATTGGCCAAAACCGTAGTTTATGTTTTATTTTTATAACAGCATTTGATAACTTACAGAAATTGAGTTTAAAAGCATTGTGATTGTCTACAGTCTACATGTACATGTGTTTCCATTTCACAGTTGGTTAAAACTGTAGTTGTTACACGTCTGCTTAGATCTATAGACACTACAGAAACAAACTTGCTTGCCAGAACTTGTCAGTCTCTTGGTTCAGAGACTCTCTTGTTGACTCCACTATTGTGGCATAAGATGAATATAAAAGCCCTGGTTCAGTCTTACATTTGGACATTGGGCTCAGATATTATGCTTAACTTAAAAAGCTTTATATTTTCCTTGATAATGGTGGTTAAAAAAAAAGTGCAAACAAAAGTGCAAGGACCATGTATAGCTACTAAAGGCATTTTAAGGAGAAATTATTTTGTCAACAAATCCTTAAACTGATATGTAGATAGTTATTCCGAATGTTTGTACACATATATAGAAATGGTTCCTTTAAATAATTAAGATTTGTGTGGCATTTAAATGTTATCGACAGAGTCACAACATATATGGAGAGAGAGGGGTATACCTAGCAACAGATGTCCCTTTCCAGCATCAAGAGGGCGTTAGGATTAAATGTGTCATATTGTCTGGTACAATTTTCAACTACTGGTCTGACAGGACATCCTATACAATTTATTTTAACAAACATGCAATTAATAATTGCTGTCCGAAATATTGTTTGTGTTTTAAAGGTCCCATGTCATGGCCATTTCTACTGATCATAATTCCATTGTTGAGGTATACTAAAATAGATTTATACTGTGCAATTTTCCAAACTCACATTGGTTTCTCATACAGCATCTCTGTATAGCATGTGTATTCACTCTGTCCTAAACGGCTTGCTGGAGCTCCTGCCCCCCCCCTCCCTGTGAGCCCAGTGTGCTCTGATTGGTCGCGACGTTGAGAGGCTCGTTGCTGCTCGCAGCTGCTGCGAGGAGCGGACAGGCTTCCGTGTCGGCGATACAGCGAGAACAAGCAAAACTCATCCTGAGCACACACAAACACTCACAGCCGAAGCAAAAACAATAAGTGTGGCTTGATATTGAGTAAGAAAAAGGTTTATAACGCTGTGAGAATGGATCTGCGGAGAGCATTTCTCCGCAATCCCAATGTAGTAGCCCGAAAAACGTTTACCCATTTAAACAGTCGTGGTAGATACCTTGTTTGTTTTAAACATCATAAGTACACAAACAACAATGAATACTTACAGGTTGTGTACCCAAATCTCCCGCTGGTCCAAACAAAGTAGGAACAGCATCGTTCTTCAGTGCCCTACGCTGTACATATCAGGCATGAATCGCTGAAAGGTTTGGGAAGCTTTGTTTCGTGAAATGCTGGCAGAGGGTGTGGCCTCTGGGTATCCCCACGTCAGAGTACCCAGGAAGAAAATGAGAAATCTCCAACGAGGCGTTTTGGGGAGGTCTTTTCTGTGTTAGAGTTTTACTCCCTACAGGGTGTACTTTGAGGGTTTTTGACTCTGCAGACCGTTTACATGCATAAAAACCTTCATAACACACAAGGGGACGGGTAATAACCGGAAAAGCATAACATGGGACCTTTAAGAGAAACCATTGCCATTTACTTTTTTTCTTTTTTCTTTTGTACATGTTTAGGAGTTCACAATATACAAAAAGAGAAGAGTTCTATGATGTACAGAAGATAATGGATAACTAAATGTTCACACATCATTTTTGCTCCTTGAATTTGGAATGATTAATCGAGCCTTGTCCATCCATTACTGCTACAAAATAAACGATTGACATGTTTGATATGTGTAATATAATACTAATTGATATAATGTCATTGCCTTCCTGTCACATGTAGATCCCTGCATGGTGGTATATCCACCATGTATGAGCGAGGCGGATCGCTACAGCCTGGAAGCCCTTCGGAGCATCCATCAGATGATGGACGATGATCAAGATGGAGGGATTGAGGTGGAGGAGAGTGTGGAGGTACAAAACTCATCCTTCATGTTTACCTTGTTTTCCTAGCTGGCCCTGCATGTAAGCTCTTGCATTAGACAGACAGGGCAAAGCAACAACAGGTGTCCTGGCTGCTGGAAGAGTCAAATGCTACTTCAAAGATAGCAACAGTATTACTTTGCTTTTGGCTCAGTGTCAAAATTGGTTTGCACTAATAGAACACGGCAAAGCTGGTGACCTTCATAGTTACACTTAACAGTATAACTCCTCCTAATGATACCTGACCACTGCGTCTCTTATTCTTTTGCCAATTTATTATAGTTGTCCCACACAACTTGAAAAAATAATTGATTTGCCTCAGTGATGTAATACATTCTATAAAATACTATTATTTAAGTTGAGCAAACTTCTGTAATTGAGTGAAATTCCATGACAAAAAAAAACAATAAGTTAATGGGCAAATACAATACTGAATTTCACAATTGTATTTGCAAAAATGGTTAGATATTCATCTGTTATCTTATCCTATCTGATCTTTTTGCATACTTGTACTATATTGCACCTCCTAAACATAGTTTTCTTTCTACAAAAATTATTTTCTTTAACTGAAGACCATTATGCAATGGGATCAAAAACAAAGAACATTTTGAGATAATTTAGGCCTTTTAACGAATTCACCAGCACTCACTATGGTATGATCTTGCTTGAAGTTAATATATCTGTACTTTGCTTGTTGTTCGGAGTTTGAAACTTCGTGGTTTTTGCACTTATTGTAAGTTGCTTTGGACAAAAGCGTCAGCTAAAATGGCATGTAATGTAATGTAATGTAATGGATCACACCAGTCATAATGCCACAATTGCCCTTTCAAAACCTCCTAGCCCCCTATTTCCAGTGGCCTTGATTGGATCACACCTACTTTTAACTTAGTCTTCATTTTATTCTCAAACACACCAATGAAGTTTTAGGACTGCAACTTACCCTATTGTGGATATCTTGTTGACAAAATGGGTCCAAATCCTAACCTCATTTGTGGTGTTTCAACAACAGTTGAACAACAGTAGGTGTCTTCAGGATCACATTTTAATAACTATTAAGTATTAAATATCCAACATGAATTATTATTTATTCCAAAGAGTTTGTGAGTCTTAAGTTGTATCTGACATTGGTAGTAAATCCATGATTCTAGAATACTTTCGCCATATAGAATGCAGTTCAGGGATACAGTATCCAGGGGCTCAGGTTGCGGTCGCCATAGAGACTTCAGGAGGGGGCTGGGCTCATCAAAACCCAGCCCCAAGATTCCTCTCGCAGTCATATGAAGTCTCCGTTTACAGCCCAGGACACATTCCAAGACAGCACACACACACACACACACACACACACACACACACACACACACACACACACACACACACACACACACACACACACACACACACACGAACTGCATGCATTCTAAATAAATACTAACTTAAAACACAGAGTCCTTACTCCTAGAATTGAATTCTAAATACTTAACACATTGCAACATTATCCCGACTGCTTTTGGAAGGAGAGGTTTGTGCGTAGCTAATTTAAAAGTCTTTGTGAGAACTTAGCTTCGCTTTGTGCATCTGAATTTTAAAATATTTTTTAGACATTATATTCTCGGGTTGGTTTGTTTGTATGTGTGTGTGTAGGTTTGTTTGTCATCAGGAATACAGAAGAACTACAAGTCATATTTGTATGCAACTTGGTAGAAAGATGTAACATGGAAAGAAAGAACCCAATCAAATTTGGAAGGGATCCAAATCACATGGCAAATACACAGATTACTGAAAGGCCTTGGCCGAGATCTTCACTCTCTCAGTTTTTACATATTCCCTTTGTCCCTCTCTTATGTTATACAGTTCATAATCGAGGACATGAAGCAGCAGCAGACCAACAAACACAGCCACCTGCACAGAGAAGACCAACACATCACAATTGAGGAGCTATGGAGGGGTTGGAAGTCGTCTGAAGGTGTGTGTGTGTGTGTGTGTGTGTGTGTGTGTGTGTGTGTGTGTGTGTGTGTGTTTGTGTGTGTGAGAGAGACAGAGAGAAAGAGAGAGACAGGGTTTGTTCCACAGGGTGTCAGTCTATATTGTCTTACTTTATCTTCTTTCTTTGTCTCACTTTCAGTACATAATTGGACTCAAGATGATGTGGTTCGCTGGCTGAAGGATTTTGTTGAGTTGCCCCAGTATGAAAGGAACTTTAAAGACTTTAAGGTCAATGGAAATACACTCCCCAGGTGAGGATATCCAAAATAATACTTTAGTCAACCAGGATTAAGGATGCAATCAGATAGTCTAATAAATTAATATTTTCTTATCTTTTCCCCAATTTTCCTTGACCTCAATGGAATACATCATGTGGTTAAGGAAGATGTTAAGAATAATAATTCATATTTGACTTTAAAACTGTGGAAATAAGAGAATCCTACTTTATTTACGGGATGGGATTATCTCCTTGCTAAATGAGATAAGAATGGAAGTATTGAAGCAACTTTTCTTCACTCATTTAGGAATCTTCCTAAGCAAAAAAGACTATTTGACTGCTGCCAGATCTCTTGTGTGTCTTCCAAGCGAGACACTTTAAAAACAAGTCAGTTGTTTTGAAGGGTCACACAACACATTAAACTCTAACACCTTTGTGCAGGATTGCAGCCAATGAGCCAGCATTTCTGAGTGGCCATTTGAGGGTTCAGGACCAGAGAGACAAACAGAAGCTCAACATCAAAGCTCTGGATGTTGTTTTGTTTGGACCTCCTACACGTAAGAAGGCCTCACCACATTTTCTCTCACTGTCTCTTTAGTGTATCTGTTACTGTTCTACCAACCTGCCACTTTAGCTTAAATACCTACAAATTCTTCAGATGTTTCCAGTATCTAACAGATAACATCTGACTTGTCCCTATTGTGTTGTTTATCCCAAAAGGTACCAGTGTGCAGCGGTGTAATAGGCTGAAACAGTGTGTCAATTAAAAAAGAGAATGTCTGATTTTTTGTTGCTAACTTGTTTATGTGTAAATTACTCTTCACTATCCCTTTATTTGTTATGATTAATCAACAATTCATAATCATTACTTTCAATTCCACCTCAGGTCCCCCTCATAACTATATGAAGGACCTGTTGCTCTTTGTATCGGTGGTGATGGGAGTTGGAGGCTGCTGGTTTGCTGGGACCCAGAACAAAGCTAGTAAATGCCACATAGCCAGGATGATCAAAGATTTGGAAAGTCTTCAGAGGGCTGAACAGAGCCTCCTAGATATGCAGGAACAGTGAGTATTTGGTTATCTCTCACTTACTATACATTACTGAATGTACTTAGTTTGGTTTGATTGCACCGAAAACATTTCACTTCCTCAGACTGGAGAGAGCAGGAAGAAAAACGTAATGTGGCAGAGCAAAAACAGAACCTGGAGGAGAAGATGAGGGATGAGATCATGGGGGCGCATGAGGAGGCTTACCGACTGCACGAGCTGAGGCAGGGAGCTGTCAGTGAACTCAGCCGCCTGAGATGGGCAGAGGAAGAGCTGGTGCAGGTAGAGACACAACTACAGGATACTGCACTCACCTGTCATCACCTGTCATGTTGTCATCTTTGGTAGAGTTTGGAAAGTTTAAATTATTTCAAGATTCAAGGCTTTTATTGTAATTCGCACATAGCTACAGTGTAGTTATGAAAATCTTAGGTCACAGGCTCCTCCAACAGTGCCACACAATATAACAGATAAAATAGTGCAAGTAAATACAATAAAATAGAATAGAAGTAGTGCCATAAGAGTCTTTATACAAGTGATACATAATTTGTAAGTTGCAAACAGGTGAATGTTATTTGAAGGAATGTAAAGGTCTCCTATCATGCAAAATGCACTTTTTGATGTATTTTATACATAAATATGTGTCCCCGGTGTACCAGGGAACTCACAAAGTGTCAGAAAATAAAACCCTCTCTCTTTTCCTCCATACCCACATCTCTAAAAACGGGGGTACAACGGATCCAGATTTGCGTCCGATATGACGTAATATCGGAAATATGGGCTGGCTTTACACCCACGGCCCTATCAGAAACGTTGCTATCAGAAACAATGGCAGACTGTTTTGGACGTAATATGGTCTTTGTTTACATTAGCAAGCATCGCTAACACTCAGAGCTAACCTGTACTGGAGAGAGTATGTGTAAAAAAGCAGGAAATAAAGAAAATAACTCACCTTGCGGTAAACCCTCAAGAAAAGAAGCATTTGAGCTCTATACTGTTTCAGAAATAATCCTTGATGTGGTTTGGAACATGATATGGCGTTTAATCACGGCAGCATTTATCTGAGAATTGAGCAGAGCAGACAGCCTGCTCGTCACAGAACTCACAGTGTGACTGCGTGCTCAAAAGGGGGCGGCGCCAGCAGAGAACCAGCCATTCTCTAACAGGGCTGAAATAGAGGTATGAGGGATGTCTAAAATGCATGACCTGTTTGGTATTTTGAGCAAAACACATCATAGATATGTTTTTATATATTATTTTTATATATCTGATGCCTAAAAATAGCATGATAGGAGATCTTTAACATCAGTTTTCATTCATTTGTCTACAAACTGATCTCTAATATTTGACTGATGCCACCCCTTCAGGTCCGTCGAGCACTAAAGCAGGCAGAGAAGGACATGCAGGCTAGCTCAAATGCCTCAGAGACCCTCCAGCTGTGGTTGCAGCTGACACATGAGGTAGAAGTCCAATACTACAATGTCAAGAGGCACAGAGCAGAATTACAGCTTGCAATCGCCAAGGAAGAGGTAATGCATACAAAAGGGGGACAGACATGAAAAACACACAATGTTCACAGTGACTCTACTTGATTAGTTGCAAAACCCTAAAAAAAACATTGACATTTACAGAAATTCTAACAAATTACTACATACATAACCAGGCCTGGAATTTCATCATTTAGAAGTAATGGTCAATAAGGATTTTACATTTTTTTGAGGGCACAAAGGTCAAATGCCAAGGCTGGAATTTCACCATGGCTATGATCAGCATGGCCGCCATGCAGCCTCAGTTTGGTTTAGTGACCTTCACATGTACTTCCTCACAGGCGGAGAGGATTAAGAAGAAGAGGAGTTCTGTGTTCGGGACTCTCCAGGTCGCCCACAGCTCCTCTCTAGACCAAGTTGACCAGAAGATCCTGGAGGCAAAGTGAGTCACAAAATACACTCTGCAAGTTTTGATTGTGTTTGTCAGAGTCAATAATTAACAATGTCACACTCACAACGCTCTTCATATATCCCAAAGGAATGCCTTGTGTGAAGTAACAGCCTGCTTACGGGAGCGCCTCCATCGATGGCAGTATATTGAGCGCGTCTGTGGCTTTCCAATAATTAGGAACCCTGGCATAGCAAACCTCAGTGCTCAGCTCTACTCAGACTCAATTGCCCTGGGGTTTCCCAGAGTGCCCCAACCATCATGGTCATGCCACAGCTCCGTCCATGGATCTATGGAGGATCTGTTAACAGCGCCTCCTTCTCCAGCCGTACAACATGGTAAGCAACAGCAATGAGTCCTTTTTGATTCTTTACATTGTTCCCTATGAGTGTCCACTATGTGTTTGGAGTTCAAGGCATGTGATTGGCATAGTTTTAGTTCAATTTTGTTTTTCACTCATCACAGGCTTTGTTTTTAATATATCTGTATGTATATACTTAATTTAACCAAGGGACATATGATATCAATCACTGTAACAGATGTCATCCACATCCACAAGTAACAAGGCTTTCAGACAACATTTTATATTTTAAACAAATGTGAACCTTTGGCCAATTGACTAACAATGTTACTGAGTGAACGTTAGCAAGATTGCTGATTGAATTTTAACTAGTTTGTAAGCTCAGATATCACATTTTCCTTCTACAGAGTATAACAGTACAGCTATGGACAGAAGCTTTTGTGCCTGAATAGCGCCAGCATGCTCCAGCTGATAAACATGTTTGTAGCTAGCTCGTCATTTGCAGTTTACCTAAACGTCCGGTGACTTTTCCCTGCATCACAAAGCTTCCAGAACCATATATTTAGAAAGGTTGTATGGACAAATTTGGATGTTGTTTGCTGCTGTTTTAGTTTTGCTGATTATTTTATCTTTGGCCTTCCTCTAGTTCCAATGTCACCACTGAAGGCCTCTCCTCCAACACGGGGATCCACCATATGTCGGTCACGTCGTTCGGGCGTCACTCAGACACCGGCTGCGATGATGTCCCCGGACCCTGACCTTCTTATCCCTATCAGAGCCCCATACCTCGGCGAGGAAGGGACGCTCTTCCGGAAAACTCTAAAGAAACAGTACGTCTTCCTGCCTCAAACGTTTAAATACCAATTATTATTTTGTAATCACTGATCATGCTCAAGCACTGATTATTTCTGCTACATTCTTAGTTGATTCATTGTCTTTTCATACCCCTATTCCTTCCTTTTATTTTTCTCACAAATAGAGACTCCCAAGAGATGTTCTACGACACAGATTATATGATCTCCCCACCTCTCGGCAAAATGTTCCCTAGCCCTTCTGTTGACACTTGCTCTCAAAATCTCTATCAGGATGATATTGAGTTCCATGCTGACAGCTCCGTTGCAAAGCCCTTGACTAAAGAGGCAGACGCTGTTGTTGAAAGTCCAGTTCGCAAAACTACTGTAGAAGAACTTGAAGCTTCCATAGATGTTTCCTGCAGAATGTCGGCAAAAGAAGAAAAGTTGAACAGTTCTTTAGAAACCCTTTCCTTGAAAATGTCCAAAGAAGAGTCTTTAATAGAGGGTACATCCAGGAAAAAATCCAGGGACAGGAGTGAAGTTCCCATGGATGTTTCAGTTAGAAAGGTGCTTTCCGATGAGTTGGATGCAGAATTCCCAGTCAGGAAAGTAGAGAGAGATACAATTAAGGATTTGATTGACACTGCTTCAAGGAATGTATACAGAGAAGTTAGTGATTTACCTCTGGATGTGAGAAAGATTATTTGGAATGAAATAGATGCAACAACAGAGAAGCCTAGACCTAGAAACATATCAAGAGATATGATTGGGGCTTCAATGGACAGTGCATCAAGAAAGATGACACAGGATGATGTTGAGTTTGACTCATTGTCCAGAAGGACTACAAGAGATACAATGGGAATGTCCCTCGACACAGGTTCTAAAAAGCTTCCATGGAATAAAGAAGACTGCCAGCTTGATACCTCTATGAGGGCATTAGCAATGGAGAACATGATCGAAGCCACTAGAATACCATCAAAAAGGATATCTAGAGATGAGCTGGAGTTGCACAGATACTGCTTCCTTAAAAATGCTACCCAGAGAGAGATTTGAAACCCTTATCGATACCTCATCCTCTACAGAGAAGCAAGAGTTTGGTTTAGGGTTGTCAACAAGTAAAAGGATACTAAGAGATGAACTTGATGTGTCTGCTGGTTCTCTCAGAAGAAGAATACCAAGAATGCAAAGAGATGATATTGACACAGTTGATGTACAAATTGATATACCTAAACAATCGATACTGAGGGAGGAGTTGGGAGCATCAGGATCAAGTTCATCTCCTGGTAGAATTGGACAGCCGGACCTTATGGCAGCCTCCCAGGTACCATGGAAGTCGTCATCAGAAGTTTTGACTGGCCCTTTGAGCCAGCTTGTGTATGATGGAATCCTTGAGAAGTCCTGCCACTCCGTGGCTAAAAGCCCGACCAGCCTCTCTGCTTCAACAGATATGGAGCCACCACTGTCTCCACCAACGATTGCTTTCCAATCTCCTACATTGCACTCTGAGACTGGAGATGAGAAGAACAAGCATAAGGAAAAGAGCAAGAAATCTATGAGGTTAAAGAATCTTTTTAAAAAGAAAGAGTCAACAACAGAGAAGCCTCAAAGTGGTCTTCAAAAACTCTGATAATCAGTGTTTTTATTTTTTTATTGAATTTGAAAATGAGTTTCATAACCTCATTGATAATATCTGGCACGGAGAGCTGAAGTTGTTTTAATTTATTTATTATATATAAGTCTTAGGTAGAAATATGGTTGATACCATATAGTATTTTGGATGCAGATTTTGACGCTTGCCTATGTCTGAAGGAATACATTAAGTTGATGCTGTCTTCTGTATAACAGACAAATGCTTACACTTAATAAACCTCCTATGAAAACATTTACTGCAGGAGAGAAACTTTTTAATTTAGTGATTTTATAATCTCAGATTTGTCATCCTGATCCGGGTTTGATGCCTTTAATAATGAGTATTGAGAATAGAGAGTTCTTTTCACAGTGCACTGATTACAATATTTTAATTAAGTGAATGTAATGACCCAGGTAAAACTGTTTCTGTAATTTTCCATTTCTTTCTGTTTTTCTCGCAATTTTGAAATGGGCCTTATATCATTTTTCTAGGCTACAATTTATAACATTAGAATCATAATCTGATTACAGTTGTGGGGTTCTTTGATTATGAAATGACATAACCACACCCTTACAGCAGAGTTGAGTTATTTTGGTTTAGACCCGGTAAATAAAACTATGTAAGGATGTTTTTCTGATACTTTATATTGTATTGTTTCTTATTTAGTCTTGACTATATATTGTTTCTCAGGATTTAGTTGGGATTTAAAACCACGTTTGCAGGGGGCTTAAATATGTTTAAAAGCTGAAAAGGTCTGCACTACAAAAATATGGCCTGCAGCAAATTAATATGAATGATGTAACAAATAAGAAAGCAATACTTTAAATGCTTTCTTGTAATATTTTGTAAAGATAGATTTGTTTTTTCATTGAAAAAGGTTTGGATACTTTAAGTGTGGTCAGCCTTCAGATTGTTGCTAAATAGATACAAAATATGTGTTTCTATCACATTGCTTCCTGTTTTTATTTATTTTGTAAGCTTGGAAATGGGTCAACCAACCTTAACATTGCCTATATTGACCCATTTAAAAAAGAATCTGTCCTCTTTCTGATCCTATGGATCGGCCTTGGACAACCCACACATTTTGAAAATGTTCTCCTTTCATTTGCCAGATGCAATGAATAGTTTGCTTGCTAGCTGTTTTTTGGGTGCATTTGAATGCATATTTTGAATTTTCAAATTGTTTATTTGATTTGCTTTTATATGTTTGCCAAGCATACAGGCAGAACCTTAATTCTATTTTTATTCATAGTACTCATGACATGTTGTTGTTGTTGTGTTTGTTTAGAAATATCTGAATACAATGTTTTCGATTGTCTTTTACATGGACAGGCACTTTATTGGAATATGAATGTAAGATTACAAAGGGCTGTCTTTGATATATTAACAAGTAATGAGAGTAAAGTAAGAATCGTAACATTGCCAGCATGGTTAAACATTTGTGAGAGCAATATGACATAATAAATTGCAGTTTAAGAATTAATATAAATGTCATTTATTATGCAAAATCCAGTTTTCATGTCTTTTATACATAAACATGTTTCCCCTCTGTGCAAAGAGATTCTGAAAGTTTCAGGAAAAAAGATTCGCTCACTTTTTGTACAGGTTTTTTGTATATAAAAACCTGTCTGAAAATGAGTTGATCAGATTTTGGCCACTTTATGATGTCATAATGTTTTTTTGGCTTGTGCAACCATTAGCCAATCACCAACCAGGGTAACTACCGCCAACCTTATCACCTGAATCTCCTCCTAGAGCACCATTGTGTTCTTTTTAACCAAATCTCTCTCAGAGGGGCGTGGGGAGGGCTCCTTATTTTCATCTAAAGTACAGACAGAGAATCAGCACTTTTGAAACAGGGCTGAAACAGAGGGGATTATGGGATGCTACAATGATCTGTTTGGTATTTGGAGCCAAACACTTCAGAGACATGTTTTGTATATATCTGAGACCTATAATATATTGATGAAAAACAGTATAGGGAACCTTTAAATAGAATATTGATTATTTATGTATACATGTTTTTTCTAAAACTAAATAGAACATATAGCCTATACACCTTAATTCCAGAATGCATAAAATAGCTATTAGAAATATAACGCTTAGGTAGCCAGAACAGAAACACTGAACATGTAGGTTTGAGCCTTTGAGAACTCATGTTTATGGACTTTAGTAGGAAGATTACAAGAAATAATCAAGTTTGAACTGTTGGGTATAGTGCAGGGCAAACCTCTTCTGGTGGGCTTTATTTGTATGTGTTTTACTTATCATCTCCACAAGAGGTCAGGAGGAGATTAGCATGCAATTTGACAAACGGTAAACACAGTGAGGGTGTGCACCAACACCTTCATCAGACCACTAGCCTGCAGCTTCAGTCTGTCTGCATGTTGAGCTCTGCATGCGTATGAGAGGCTGTTGTCACTGTGGGTTTCCTGTAAGCCTTTACCGATCACTTGAGCTACATACTGTGGTTTGTGCTCAAATTCATTGTGCACTGTGTTTCATTTCATATGTTATAAAAGCATACATAGATAATGAACAACAATATGTAAGTAATAAAACATATGCATTTGTTTAAACAATGGGTTATGCCTCTAACTGGTGTGGACAATCAAGTTATTATAAATCCCAATGGTGAGTTATTGGATGCCTGCTGTCAGATTTGATCAGCAGAGGCAATCACCCACATCATTCATCCCAGCGTTGGCTACAAGAGAAAATGTGTATTAAAGTGAGGCACAGTAACATTTTCTCATGACATGATTTATGATGTAAGAAACATATGCTTTTCACCACAGAGCGGTTTCAAAAGGGAATATCTGGCAACAAGTTGATCAAGGCGGATTTGTTCATCAGTCAATGAATCTAATAATTGCCTTGTAAGTGATTGGTAGCTAAAAGATACAACGCATTCCATCCCATTTGATTTTTGAACATGTTCCCAAATTAATTCCATTAAAATAATTGGTTACCACATTAAACATTTATAAAACAATGCATATTATATTATATCAATTCCTATTATGCTACTCTTTATGACTGTTAGATTATACTGCATGAGAAGATTTAATCATTTCAGTAAATGGATGAAAATCAACAGTCAGAGTAAAATAATAATAGAATAACAAAAAAAACTAACGTTGAGGTGGAGCTGGAGAGCTATCTCCAAATAGAGAGAGCGGAGAATGGAAAGCTCCAAATTGCCCTGAAAAAGCAGAACATCCCCTACAGACTGAGCGCCGCCGCTTCGAGATGGAGGAAACCATCCTCCAGGAGGAGTCCAGCTTCTATGGGATTAGTTTTGTTTCATAAAGATAAAGCAACACTTTCTCAGAATCAAGCAAAACTAAGAGTTTAAGAGAAAAAAAGACTGAGTAAAGCAAAATAAATTAAACTATAAGTTGCAAACAAATCATTTGTGTAATCATGTAAACTATAAGTCTTTTTTCTTTGTTTTAACATATCTTTTTGTTTCAGAAATCAGAATCAGAATCAGGTTTATTGCCAGGTAGGTTCGCACATACTAGGAATTTGACTTGATGTCATGGTGCAGACATAAAATATAAAAAACAAGAAATCTAATATAAAACAAAACATCTTTTACACCATAATAAAATACAGTTAAATAGCAATAACAATTAAATAAAGCAGTAATATACATGGAAATAGAATGCTATGAATGAATTTTGGAATATAAACTATGAAATGTGAAATCAGAATATGTGCAGAAAGGAGTATGAACATTGTTTGCATTAATGTAATGCATATAGTCTATGATGTGGCAGAGGTAAAGTGTCAGTGGGGGGGCCGGGTCTTGTTTAAGAGGCCGGTAGCGGAGGGGAAGAAACTGTTCAGGTGGCGAGAGGTTTTGGTCCCGATGGAGCGCAGCCTCCTGCCAGAGGGGAGGGGGGTGAACAGTTTGTGTCCAGGGTGGGAGGGGTCGGCCACTATCTTCCCTGCCCGCTTCAGGGTCCTGGAGGCGTGCAGGTCGTGGAGGGATGGCAGATTGCAGCCGATCACCTTCTCTGCAGAGCGGATGACATGCTGCAGCCTGCCCTTATCCTTGGCTGTGGCTGCGGTGTACCAGATGGTGATGGAGGAGGTGAGGATGGACTCGATGATGGAGGTGTAGAAGTTCACCATCATCGTCTTTGGCAGGTTGAATTTCTTCAGCTGCCTCAGAAAGAACATCCTCTGCTGTGCTTTTTTGATGAGGGAGCAGATGTTCTGTTCCCATTTGTGGTCCTGGGCGATGATGGTGCCCAGGAAGCGGAAAGACTTCACAGCAGTTACTGGGGAGTCACACAGAGTGATGGGGGTGGGTGGGGTTGCGTTCTTCCCATAGACTGTATAAATGGACGTAGGGTCCGTGACGTCACCCATAGGATTCTGCAGAGTTGCCGAGTTCTTCGGTTCTTCCTGAAGTCCACGACCATCTCCACTGTTTGTAGGGCGTTGAGCTCTTCGCAGTTCTCTTTGCTTCTTTCTCAATGATCAGACTTTTGCTCTCGCTGCAGCTCTTCTCATTTGCGCTCCCTCATTTTTTGTTTTCGATTTTGACACAAACGTCCCAGGTGGGCGGGACTTTCAGGGGTGCGTCCCCATTGGCTACTCAGTTTTTGAGTGACAGCCCAGTCCTCCAGCGATTGTACAGTGCAGGCAGCTGCGATGCGGTAGATAGGACACCCCCAGAAGAACCAGCATTTCAATTATTATAACACTACAAGTGAAAATATATGTAAGTATTGATCATTTGTGTTGTTTGTGCTGTACTATACGGTCTATTTCTTTATTGTGTTAAGTGAGAAGTAAAGAAAAGCTGTGCTATGAAAGTTCGCAAAACCTTTTTACCTTTAGATCCATAACAATGCAAGCTAAGTAGCCTAACAGTTAGCTACATAGCTAGCAGTGAGTGAGCGTTCAGACACCGGCGCACACACTCGAACAGACTTGTGTGCCTGACTATACCAACAGGCTTTCATGATTCTGTTTAGATATGCAAGTATAAGCCATGATAGCTTATTTTATTAACACGCTAATTTGATATGAAAATCAATGGAGGCTGAGTTAACTTTGTAGGAAAACCTACCGTCCATGATGCCCCTGAGCTGTGTTTTATTTGTTAACTTCATATTTTTCATTTCCTAAAACATTTATTTTCCTCTCATATTAACAGTGTGGAGCATTTTAAGCTTTAAGTAGTATACCTAAATCTCCAGCGGCACAAGGAGAAAACATCCCTCACCCCACAGCTGAAGGTATCCCATGACACCCATCTTTTCCGAGCTGCAGAAATAAGTGTCAACAAACAAAACCTCATGGCAGCGCTTCTGGAACCAGCCAAGAAGCAGCTTGAAAACTAGAGTATGCAATTCCTGAAGAAATTGCTAGTGGGAATGCTTTATGCTGAAAAGCTGACGCTAAACTGCTATGCTGAAATGTGATGTGTAAGAAGAAAGTGAAGAATTTAGATTGAAATGATACATGAACACTGGGGGCTTGAATGTGTGATGAGAGAAGAAAAAAAGTAAAAAGGCTTGGAAAAGCAGCAGAATAATTGAACTGCAAACTTTTGAACTAACTTGATGGCGAATGATCTGTCGCCATGCCAACGGCATTTTATGACATCCCATAATACGCTTAGATGCGTTGATGGCTGCATCGTTACCAAACCTGTGAAGATTTGTGCCGTTTGGAGCATTTTCACTGAAGTTATGAGAAAACCGTGTTTCATAGTGAGCATTGTGTTGCCATGGCAACGGCATTTGAAGAAATCTCAAAACTTCAAGCATTTCAAGCTGTCCTACACTCTAGCTGTGACATCACACACTCTAGTTAATGTTAAAATCTGAAGAAGGCCTCTTTAGCAAGGACTGAACAATGTTTAATATTTCTAAAATTATGAATGTGATTTAAAAGTTGTTTAATATGAATAATGTCAGAAAGATGTGTAACATTTTAAAGTTGGAATGAGGTTTCTGAGTGAAAGTATGAAGGAACAGTTAGCAGTTGAAGTCGCATTAAGATTTGTTGAAGTCTGAAGAATTTCTCCATTGACTTCCATGTTAAAAATTTGATGAATTATGGGATATATCTCGGGAATTATGAAAGTTATGAATGAGAAAAGTAATAGCCATTGATTCCCGACCGAGCTGAACGTTTTGATGTTTGAACGGAGTTTCTGCGATGTGGAATGTGGGAGCAGAAGAGGTACAAAATCCCGGCGGAATAATAATAATAAAGAATTCCGTGCGTAGAAGAACATGATCGTCTCGTATGCCAGGAGGTAAAAGCCTCCCTGCTGACAGAGGCCCAGGAAACAAAGATCTCCTACGTGGCTCTGCTCAAGGAAAAAAAAACGGCAAACAACAAGCTTGGTGACGCTCTGAGAGAGGCTGAGCAGAAGTTGCGCAGGGCGGCAGATCAACCCTCCTTCAGAACACAGAAAGCCTCCAGAAGACTCTGCAGGAGACTGAGCAGGACTGGCAGAAAGCTGAGAGCGCCATGAAGTCACAGATCGAGGACTAAGAGCCAGGTCCCCCAAAAAGAGGGAAACTTCGTTCCAGAAGCTCTTCTAAATCCCGGCTGGGCACCTGTTGCCTATCTGGGTCTATAAGGCCCACTGAAACATCTTCAGCTTCAATAAATGCAAAAAAAAGTTATGTTTTGTTGTTATTTGTGATTTAACATTTTAAGTAACACTAGAGTCCTGTGTGAAAATAAAAACGTAGCTTGATTTGTAAATCAGGGGGAAAGCATTGAACTGAATATAAATGGGCTTAACTGTTCTTATCTAGATTTTTTGTTGGTTGAAATATTGGTGTTTTTTCAGACTTAAAGGCAAAATTGGTGTATTAACTGTCATATTGCTTTATAACACAGCTGTAATTTAACAACGTATGGCAGGAAAATGCATTAGTAGCTATTCAAACAAGATATTGATTCACAATGATGATGTGACCCTTCTGGGCATGCAAGCCTCATAACATGCATATCTAAATGACAGTTATAGAACAGAACAATTAAATGGTTCTATGCAAAATACAATTGCTTCACAGAGCTAATAGTGGTCCATGCACTTATGTGGTAAAAAAGAAGTTCAAGGACTGAACATTTGGATAAAAAGTAGGCTTTGTGATATTAATCAAAAATATTTTGAATTTGACTGTTTTCTGGAATACTGAAAATGTTCATCCTGCTATCCTTTAATGTATGTATTATTCTTTCTTATATTGATCATTTCTTATCAGGATTCAACTATATCTAATGATATCAAATTCATAAATAAAGAAAATGACCATTTTTGTTAGTTGATGATAATATTTTATTTGCACACTGCTTATTAATACGTTTTATGAAAGTAAGGAGGCAATAAATCCAATCTTCATAAAATATCTCTATCACTTCATGATCTAATAGATAACATAATGACTGATTACAGATGAGCACAACAACTGAAAGAAAAACAGGAGGGATTGAATACTAAAACTGAGCACATGAATTCAAACCTTCCGAATCTGAACTCCCTGCACTTTAGTTTGTTTCTGCCAGAACAGCGCAAATGGGATATTGTTGTCCATTTTCCGCCCATTATCCATCCTTCGCTCGGAACACAACTCGTGTGAAACACAAATCTTCATCCTGAGAGATAATTTGACATTTTTTATTTAGAAATATAGTTTGCTGTTATAAATAAAGATGTCTAACTGTGAAATATTAAACCACTGTTGACGAGGAGATGACTGCTAAAAGTGTGAGTTACTATTATGGATTAATGTGGACATTATACATTTCCGAAATATCTTGTGTTGTTCATTACCTGATCCCATCTTGTTTGAATCCTGGTGTGAAGTCTTTTCTGGATAATTTGAGGTTCCTTATCTACAAAATAAACATCGTTACAAAGTTCCACAGACTGCACCTTTGAAAATATAGTACACTATGAAGGTTTCTAATTTCTCAAATTTCCCCTCCTCGACTCCCCTCCTCGACTCCTATCCTCGTGTTTTAGTCCCGCCCACAGGAGATGCAAGCAGAGGAGTCGAGGGGAACCGAGGAGAGAGGAGGGGAAGCAGCAGGCATTTAGAGAAATGAGAAATCCTCTCTTCTGAGCGGTCATTTTAAAGAGACGTCCATTAATGATGACAGGAGGCACAGCAGCCCTCTGTCTGATGGACAGATGTGTTCATGACAACTTATATATTTACTTTTAATTCATTCAAAGTGCGGTAGGCCTGTAATGA
Organism: Dissostichus eleginoides; assembly: GCA_031216635.1. Lineage (NCBI taxonomy): Eukaryota > Metazoa > Chordata > Actinopteri > Perciformes > Nototheniidae > Dissostichus > Dissostichus eleginoides. The sequence continues at coordinate 19,907,598 of CM062266.1, read as the reverse complement.
GACAATAACAGGCTACAGATGCGGACATACACACACACATATATTTATATAAATATATACAATTTCAGAATCAAACAAGTATGAGAGCACTCTCATAATAACGTAACACAATCAGAGACTGGATATATCCCCCCCCCCTCTCTGGTTGCTGAAATGGGGAATTGAAATTACGGGCCAAAAGTTTTATTTACAAGTATTAAAAGTAAGCATAGGACACCAAACCAACTGAGACCTGTCTGTCCGCCGCACGCACGCACGCACGCACGCACGCACGCACGCACGCACGCACGCACGCACGCATGCACGCGCACACACACACACACACACACACACACACACACACACACACACACACACACACACACACACACACACACACACATATCTACTCCAGAGAGCCTACTCGATGCTCGATGCTCGATGCTCAATGCTCGCTGCTCGGTCCTCGATATGCATTTAGAGAAATGAGGTGTCCTTCAACATGGCGCGCTGAAATCCATTTCCGGGTCACTACCGGAGGACCGAGGATTCGAGGAGTCGAGGAGTCGAGGAGGGGAAATTAGAGAAATGAGAAACCTTCTATGAGAGCTTTCCTAAATGTATAAATAATACATTTGACATCAATTATTATAAACAATAGGGGAAAACACTTGTGAGACTATAGTACAGTACCTGTTTTCTGAAAGAAGAGAAACACCAGAATAAAGGAAATCAAGGAGGAGAGAATGGTAAAGGCTGGAGTGAGCACCGTCATCCAGGTCACAACAGGGTTCAAAATGTGTCCACCGGGGTCAGGGCATGAGCTGGAATCTGGAACTAATACATATCTAGATTTACATTTGAATTTTTGTCAGTTTGCCTCAAAATCAAAAGATTTAATTTTGTAGATGAAGCTTTTTTTAATACTGTCAATTAAGATAAATCGATTAATAAGAACAGCATACTCACTGAAATGGATTCTTGTTGAGATGTTGCCATGTGTGTAAATATGTGTGTGGAATTAAATTGTTCTTCATACACCACCTTCAACTGTTCAGTTCCACAGTAGTAGAGCCCTTCATCGGTCTCAGTGATGTTAACGATCAGCAGGTCATAGGACTCAGAGGAAGGGTTTCTCACTAAGTGGAAACGAGGTAGAGAATTCAGTTGATCCTTAACGTTTGGTTTCCATGCATTTGTACTAAGGACGAGAGACGGCTGGTTCTCATGAGAGCAGTTCCTGTACCACTCGATGTATACTCCGGATGATAACTTGCAGTCACAATAGAGAGTGATGTTGTCTCCTGGTCTGACTGTCCTCTCCACTCTGATCCAGAGGTCCAGTCATGAGTGCATGATACTACTACAGCAAAATAAAGCAATCACAAAATCAAATATAAATGTGATGAGTGTGCATTATAACAGAGTAACACAGTGTATCCCACTACACTAAATGCAGATTACTGCTCATTACTGCACTGACAATGAACGCATGAATTTAATATCAAGACACAATGAATAAAATATATTAAAACTAAATGAGTTTACCAAGTATTACCTAGCAGCAGAATAATACGGAGCCCTTCCATCTGTGATGATGACCTGATGAAGAAAAATGTAAAAGGTCTTACTGCTGGATGTACTGACCTGCCCAGACTTTCTATTTAAGGAAATGTCAGTTTTGATTGGCACGTTGAACTGAAAACAAATTCTGTCGTTGTTTCTATTGGTTAGAATCAAAGAGACAGATAAATGAAAATGTCAGGGTTGGGAGGGGAACTTAAAAAATGTATTGCGTTACTGGTTACATGAAAAAACAGTAACATAAGTATCACAACATAAAAGTACCTAATTACTCTCAGGTACTTTTGAATTACCTTCATATCAAATGCAATTCCTATAAACAAGAGAAAAGAAATATCAATAAGATGTTTTTTTAATTAATCGTGCTCTGTAAGACAATAGAACAATGTAACCGTGGAGGAAAGAAACCAAGACATTTTAATCAGAAATGTGTTATCTTCATTTATAGGCTAGGCATAAAGAATAGGATAGTTTTAAAATGCTTTTTAAGTTCAACACATGAATTGAAAGTAAACATATCATTTTAGTTTTTTATAAATCATGCTTTCACCTACTGCATTAAAAAGAAAATAATAATAAAAAAAGAAAAAGAAAAGTATCCTAAATTGAAACAACTCCTACCTATAATCCTTTAACCTTAGATCTCTTTAACAAACTAGAAAAAGGGAGTTACCTTGTTTTGTATCCTGACTTTGTAATCCCGTTTCATATTAAAGGTTTACCTTCAGTTCAGTGTGTGACTATTTGTTTCTCTGTTGAATGGCACGTTTCTCATATTTTTCTCACTGTAGTTCTCTAAGTTCACTAAGGGCGCTGGAAATGGCCCAGTGTGAAACCACACATTTGACATAGAGATGGGGGTTCAAAACCCGCTTAAGGTGTAGATTGTGAGTGATTATTATATGTGTGTGTGGTTTCACTTGTCTGCCCTAAAAACAAATAAAAACATTATTTTAAACGCTGCTATCCCAAAAGCATTTTTTGGAGATTTTTGCGAATTTAAAACATTGTCCAACAAGGAGGAAATAGGGAAGATGTGTTTAAAATGGGTCAGATCTCTCCTTCTGATGTTATGAAACACATAACCTCTCTGAGCTGCCCTAACTCTTCTCCAGTAGAGGTCAGGAGAGTTCACAACCAGCATCCCTTCACCCTTCTCTGTTTTTCCCAGCAAAACCTGATAAGTTCAAGTGTATTCCAATATACTTGTTTTCATTACAAGTTATTGTAACTTGAATGTATATTTATGTATAGATAAAACAGTATTGATGAATATAAGAATAAGTAAAAAGAAACATTTATTTGTTAACAAATCATTTTCAATCAAAAAATGCCTCAAGATGTTATTCAGGCTCAACAATGCAGATGGACATCTTGAATATGACGGTGTATGAAACCACACTCTGCATCTGGCTGCAAACAATGGCCCTGTTGCAAAGTGTTAAAATAGCAGATCTTATCTGATCTCACACAGTTATGATGCGTTCACTGATCGATTCCACCAACACCTTCAGCAGGTCACTATCTGCAGCTTCAGTCTGTCTGCATGCTGAGCGTGTGAGGGGTTGTTTGTCACTGTGGGTTTCCTGTAAAGCTTACTCTGAATTGTCTCAGACCACTGGTGAAGGGTGGGGGCCGATAGCCATTTCAGATAAAAACAGGAAATTGTCTGAAAATAAAAGTTGTTTCTTGTTGCAGAGCAAGAATTATAAACACCATTATGAAATGTTAGCGATTAATTTCAATAAAAAATTTGAATTAGAAGTTTAAATGTATTTAATAACAACAAACAGGAAATACAATTTCACATGGAGGTTGATCTGCACATCGGATCAAGTGTGACTTGTTATTGGAGTTGTGGAAAGAAAGAAAACAAACTCAAAGAAAAAAGTCCAATTTGGAAAGAATGAAAGAATCAAGGAATACGTTACATGTCTTTAATGAATGAATTTGGATACACTATGTTGTGGTTAATGCCAATAACAGAAGTCCTAAATAATAACCTGTATTATGAATGATTAATTTAATTATTATGGTCTGCTAAAGGGTCTGTCATTCAATAGATAATATTTAGTAGAAAAATGAAATACATTAATAGGATGTATTGTTTTTTATAATGTCACATTGGATATAAATTAATGTTAAATGTTACATTACATTTTTAGACACAGCAACTTAGTTAAGGAGAAAATATGCAGATATCGTGTTGACACATCCAACAGTCAAAGAGCGACGAGAAAGAGAGAAATATCCTGAATTAAGTCAATTCACTCAGATCAAAAGTAGGGTTTGTAAAATGTATCTAAAATATTTAGAATTTTACAGTTTTTCTGGAATACTGAAATGTTCATCCTGCTATCCGTTCAATGTATTTATTATTTTCTCTTATATTGATCATTTTTATCAGGATTCAAATATATGTAATGATACCACATTCATAAATAAGGAAAGGAGCCGTTTGTTAGTTGATGATAATATTATGTTTGAACACAGCTTATGAATAAGATTTCAGTAAGAACAGGTAAAGAGGCACTAAACCCAAACTTTATAAAACATGTCAACACTTCATGATCTAATAGATTGGCACAACAACTGAGAGAAAAACAGGAGGGATTGAATACTTAAACTGAGCACATGAATGTAAACCTTATGAATCTGAACTCCTTGCACTTTAGTTTGTTTCTGCCTAAACAGTGTGAATGTGATATTGTTGTCCATTTTCCGTCTATTGTTGTTTTCTTCCTTCCTTCGCTCGGAACACAACTCGTGTGAAACACAAATCTTCATCCTGAGAGATCATTTGACATTTGTTATTTAGAAATATAGTTTGCTCTTATAAATAAAGATGTCTAATTCATTACCTGATCCCATCTTGTTTGAATCCTGGTGTTAAGTCTTTTCTGGAGAATTTGAGGTTCCTTATCTGCAAAATAAAATACAACAACATTACAAAGTACCACCGACTGCACCTATGAAAATATAGTTCACTATTAGAGCTTTCCTTTATGTATAAATAATAGATTTGACATCATTTCTTTTAAACAATAGTAGGGAAAACAATTGTGCGACAACAGTACCTGTTTTCTGAAAGAAGAGGTACACCAGAATAAAGGAAATCAAGGAGGTGAGAATAGTAAAGGCTGGAGTGAGCACCATCATCCAGGGCACATCAGGGTTCAAAATGTGTCCACCGGGGTCAGGGCATGAGCAGGAATCTGGAACTAAAAAATATCTAGATTTACATTTGAATTTTTATCTGTTTGCCTCACAATTGAAAGATTTAATTTTGTAGATGAAGCTTTTTTTAATACTGTCAATTAAGATAAATCGATTAGTAAGAACAGCATACTCACTGACATGGATCCTTGTTGAGATGTTGCCATGTGTGTAAATATGTGCGGAAGTAATTTGTTCATTTTTCTCCACCTTTAACTGATCAGTTCCACAGTAGTAGAGCCCTTCATCGGTCTCAGTGATGTTAATGATCAGCAGGTCATAGGACTCAGAGGAAGGGTTTCTCACGAAGTGGAAACGAGGTAGAGAATTCATAAAATATTTTATATCCATAGAGTCTCTTCTCCTTACATTTAGATTAAGGACAAGAGACGGCTGGTTCTCATGAGAGCAGTTCCTGTACCACTCGATGTATACTCCGGATGATAACTTGCAGTCACAGTAGAGAGTGATGTTGTCTCCTGGTCTGACTGTCCTCTCCAACTCTGATCCAGAGGTCCAGTCATGAGTGCATGATACTACTACAGCAAAATAAAAGCAATCACAAAATCAAATATAAATGTGATGAGTGTGCATTATAACAGAGTAACACAGTGTATCCCACTACACTAAATGCAGATTACAGCTCATTACAGCACTGACAATGAACGCATTAATTTAATATCAAGACACAATGAATAAAATATATTAAAACTAAATGAGTTTACCAAGTATTACCTAGCAGCAGAATAATACGGAGCCCTTCCATCTGTGATGATGACCTGATGAAGAAAAACGTAAAAGGTCTTACTGCTGGATGTACTGACCTGCCCAGACTTTCTATTTAAGGACATGTCAGTTGTGATTGGCACGTTGAACTGAACACATTTTTTTGCGCTGGAAGTGGCCCAGTGTGAAAGCCACACGTTTGACACAGAGATGGGGGTTCAAAACCCGCTTGGGGTGTAGATTGTGAGTGATTATCATAGGTGTGTGTGGTCTCAATTGTCTGGTCTAAAAACAAACAAAAACATTATTTTAAACACTGCTATCCCAAAAGCAGTTTTTGGAGATTTTTGCAAATGAAAAACATTGTCCAACAAGGAGGAAACAGAGAAGATGTGTTTAAAATGGGTCAGATCTCTCCTTCTGATGTAATGAACCACATAACCTCTCTGAGCTGCCCTAACTCTTCTCTATAGATAAAAGAGTATTGATAAATATAAACATAAGTAGAAGAAGCATCTTTTTTTTTTTAACAAATAATGTTCTATCCAAAAATGCCACAAGATGTTATTCAGACTCAACAGTACAGATGAACATCTTGAATATGACTTTGTATGAAACCACATGCTGCATCTGTCTGCAAACAATGGCCCTGTTGCAAAGTGTTAAAATAGCAGATCTTATCTGATCTCACACAGTTATGATGCGTTCACTGATCGATTCCACCAACACCTTCAGCAGGTCACTATCTGCAGCTTCAGTCTGTCTGCATGCTGAGCGTGTGAGGGGTTGTTTGTCACTGTGGGTTTCCTGTAAAGCTTACTCTGAATTGTTACAAACCACTGGTGAAGGGTGGGGGCCGATAGCCATTTCAGATAAAAACAGGAAATTGTCTGAAAATAAAAGTTGTGTCTTGTTGCAGAGCAAGAATTATAAACACCATTATGAAATGTTAGCGATTAATTTCAGTCAAAAATGTGAACTAGAAGTTTAAATGTATTTAATAACAACAAACAGGAAATACAATTTCACATGGAGGTTGATCTGCACATCGGATCAAGTGTGACTTGTTATTGGAGTTGTGGAAGGAAAGAAAACAAACTCAAAGAAAAAAGTCCAATTTGGAAAGAATGAAAGAATCAAGGAATACGTTACATGTCTTTAATGAATGAATTTGGATACACTATGTTGTGGTTAATGCCAATAACAGAAGTCCTAAATAATAACCTGTATTATGAATGATTAATTTAATTATTATGGTCTGCTAAAGGGTCTGTCATTCAATAGATAATATTTTGTAGAAAAATGAAATACATTAATAGGATGTAATGTTTTTTATAATGTCACATTGGATATAAATGAATGTTAAATGTTACATTACATTTTTAGACACAGCAACTTAGTTGAGGAGAAAATATGCAGATATCGTGTTGGCACATCCAACAGTCAAAGAGCGACGAGAAAGAGAGAAATATCCTGAATTAAGTCAATTCACTCAGATCAAAAGTAGGGTTTGTAAAATGTATCTAAAATATTTAGAATTTTACAGTTTTTCTGGAATACTGAAATGTTCATCCTGCTATCCGTTCAATGTATTTATTATTTTCTCTTATATTGATCATTTTTATCAGGATTCAAATATATGTAATGATACCACATTCATAAATAAGGAAAGGAGCCGTTTGTTAGTTGATGATAATATTATGTTTGAACACAGCTTACGAATAAGATTTCAGTAAGAACAGGTAAAGAGGCACTAAACCCAAACTTTATAAAACATGTCAACACTTCATGATCTAATAGATTGGCACAACAACTGAGAGAAAAACAGGAGGGATAGAATACTTAAACTGAGCACATGAATGTAAACCCTCTGAATCTGAACTCCTTGCACTTTAGTTTGTTTCTGCCTAAACAGTGTGAATGTGATATTGTTGTCCATTTTCCGTCTATTGTTGTTTTCTTCCTTCCTTCGCTCGGAACACAACTCGTGTGAAACACAAATCTTCATCCTGAGAGATCATTTGACATTTGTTATTTAGAAATATAGTTTGCTCTTATAAATAAAGATGTCTAATTCATTACCTGATCCCATCTTGTTTGAATCCTGGTGTTAAGTCTTTTCTGGAGAATTTGAGGTTCCTTATCTGCAAAATAAAATACAACAACATTACAAAGTACCACCGACTGCACCTATGAAAATATAGTTCACTATTAGAGCTTTCCTTTATGTATAAATAATAGATTTGACATCATTTCTTTTAAACAATAGTAGGGAAAACAATTGTGAGACAACAGTACCTGTTTTCTGAAAGAAGAGGTACACCAGAATAAAGGAAATCAAGGAGGAGAGAATAGTAAAGGCTGGAGTGAGCACCATCATCCAGGGCACATCAGGGTTCAAAATGTGTCCACCGGGGTCAGGGCATGAGCAGGAATCTGGAACTAATAAATATCTAGATTTACATTTGAATTTTTATCTATTTGCCTCAAAATTGAAAGATTTAATTTTGTAGATGAAGCTTTTTTTAATACTGTCAATTAAGATAAATCGATTAGTAAGAACAGCATACTCACTGACATGGATCCTTGTTGAGATGTTGCCATGTGTGTAAATATGTGCGGAAGTAATTTGTTCTCTGTTCTCCACCATTAACTGTTCAGTTCCACAGTAGTAGAGCCCTTCATCAGTCTCAGTGATGTTAATGATCAGCAGGTCATAGGACTCGGAGGAAGAGTTTCTCACAAAGTGGAAACGAGGTAGAGGATTCATAACATCTTTTATATCCATAGAGTCTGTTCTCCTTACATTTACATTAAGGACAAGAGACGGCTGGTTCTCATGAGAGCGGTTCCTGTACCACACGATGTATACTCCGGATGATAACTTGCAGTCACAGTAGAGAGTGATGTTTTCTCCTGGTCTGACTGTCCTCTCCAACTCTGATCCAGAGGTCCAGTCATGAGTGCATGATACTACTACAGCAAAATGAAAGCAATCACACAATCAAATATAAATGTGATGAGTGTGCATTATAACAGAGTAACACAGTGTATCCCACTACACTAAATGCAGATTACAGCTCATTACAGCACTGACAATGAACGCATTAATTTAATATCAAGACACAATGAATAAAATATATTAAAACTGAATGAGTTTACCAAGTATTACCTAGCAGCAGAATAATAGGGAGCCCTTCCATCTGTGATGATGACCTGATGAAGAAAAACGTGAAAGGTCTTACTGCTGGATGTACGGACCTGCCCAGACTTTCTATTTAAGGACATGTCCGTTTTGATTGGCACGTTGAACTGAACATTTTTTTCTGTCGTTGTTTCTATTGGTTAGAATCAAAGAGAGAGATTAGATTAAAAGATCGCCTCAATGTCAGGGTTGGGAGGGGAACTTTAAAAATGTATTGCGTTACAATTACTGGTTACATGAAAAAACAGTAACATCAGTATCACAACATAAAAGTACCTAATTACTCTCAGGTACTTTTGAATTACCTTCATATCAAATGCAATTCCTATAAACAAAAGAAAAGAAATATCAATAAGATGTTTTTTTACTTAATCGTGCTCTGTAAGATAGAACAATGTAACCGTGGAGGAAAGAAACCAAGACATTTTAATCAGAAATGTGTTTTTTTTTTTTTTCATTTTAGTTTTTTATAAATCATGCTTTCACCTACTGCATTAAAAAGAAAATAATAATAAAAAAAAAAATAAAAGTATCCTGAATTGAAACAACTCCTACCTATAATCCTTTAACCTTAGATCTCTTTAACAAAACTGAAAAAGGGAGTTACCTTGTTTTGTATCCTGACTTTGTAATCCCGTTTCATATTAAAGGTTTACCTTCAGTTCAGTGTGTGACTATTTGTTTCTCTGGTGAATGGCACGTTTCTCATATTTTTCTCACTGTAGTTTTCTAAGTTCACTAAGGGCGCTGGAAGTGGCCCAGTGTGAAACCATACATTTGACATAGAGATGGGGGTTCAAAACCCGCTTGGGGTGTAGATTGTGAGTGATTATTATATGTTTGTGTGGTTTCAATTGTCTGCTCTAAAAACAAATAAAGCAGTTAATTGAAATGTTTGCGAATTTAAAACATTGTCCAACAAGGAGGAAATAGGGAAGATGTGTTTAAAATGGGTCAGATCTCCCCTTCTGATGTAATGAAACACATAACCTCTCTGAGCTGCCCTAACTCTTCTCCAGTAGAGGTTAGGAGAGTTCACAACCAGCATCCCTTCACCCTTTTCTGTTTTTCCCAGCAAAACCTGATAAGTTCAAGTGTATTCCAATATACCTGTTTTCATTACAAGTTATTGTAACTTGAATGTGTAATTGTACATCAAATAATGTTCTATCCAAATATGCCACAAGATGTTATTCAGACTCAACAGTACAGATGAACATCTTGAATATGACTTTGTATGAAACCACATGCTGCATCTGTCTGCAAACAATGGCCCTGTTGCGCAGTGCAACCAGAGCTCGTGTTATCTGATCTCACACAGTTACGATGCAATCACTGATCAATTCCACCAACACCTTCAGCAGGTCACTATCTGCAGCTTCAGTCTGTCTGCATGCTGAGCGTGTGAGGGGTTGTTTGTCACTGTGGGTTTCCTGTAAAGCTTACTTTGAATTGTCTCAGACCACTGGTGAAGGGTGGGGGCCGATAGCCATTTCAGATAAAAACAGGAAATTGTCCGAAAATAAATGTTGTGTCTTGTTGCAGAGCAATAATTATAAAACACCATTGTGAAATTTTAGCAATTAATTTCAGTCAAGAATTGAGCTAGAAGTTTAAATATATTTAATATCAACAAACAGGAAATACAATTTCACATGGAGGTTGATCTGCACATCGGATCAAGTGTGACTTGTTATTGGAGTTGTGGAAAGAAATAAAACAAACTGAAACAAAAAAGTCAAATTTGGAAAGAATGAAAAGATTTATTAGTATACATTTCTGTCATGAATTAATTTGGATATGTTGTGGTTAATGCCAATAACAGAAGTCAGAAATAATTTCCTGTATTCTCAATTGTTAATGTGATTATTATGGTCTCCTAAAGGATCTGCTATTCAAGCGATAATATTTAGTTGAAAAACAAAATATATCAATAGGAGGTAATGTTTTTGATAATGTTAGGATATCAATTAATGCTGATTTCATTGATTTAATTGTATCTGAAATATTTAAACCCCTTTTGAAGAAATGTGTTATTGTCATTATGATGTAAAGGTCCAGCTGCTTTAGTGAATCAGTTTAAAACCAAGATGGCACGTTGTGTCTTGTTCAGGCTGTGCAGGACAGCTTGGTGTCTTCCTCATCCAGCAGTTTTTAGTTTTATTACTTCACATCTCCACTAGAGGTCAGAAGAGTTTCACATGCAGCCGGTGTGGCAAACAGATTACTCCATCAGCATTTCACCAGCCCTTTCTCTATGTACATTTTTCAAGTGCTACCAAGTAGACCAACTCGGTGTCACGGAATAAACCAGGTTATACAGGTATTACATCGAAATAATGTAAAAAAAACAACAACAACAACAACAACAACAACAAAAGTAGGGGGATGCTTGGTGATTTGAGACTGTGGGGAAGTTGAGCCACTCCTTGTTTCTTGTTTTGTTTTTTTAAAGTTATCTACTAAACTCGCTGTGATGAAGTGGAATAATTGGTAAATGCATTTAAATACATTAAAAAAAGCAGTTCCAATTGATTTAATTATGTTTAGGGAGTCATGATTCTTGTGTCTGAACTATTCCAGAATCAGTTTGAAAGAAACTTAGAAATGAATTTGTGCATCCATCTGTCATGCTTAACTTCTGCAGCTACCTTTCTTTAAAGGGCCTCTGCCTTGGAAAGGTAACATGTTTAATAGAGTAGGCCCCTCATCAAGGACAGAAAGTGGCCCAACTCACCACGCTCTCCCCATACAGTCAATGAGACCAGAACCTTTCCTGTTGTCATTGTTGTGTGCTTGTTCCTTTTTAAAGCAATATCTTTGATCTAAACTTCAGTTCAGTCACAGTGCACTTAACACTATCACTGCAGTCGCATGAGGGGGTGTTTTTCACTTTGAGTTTCCTGTGAGGCTAGCTTATTACAAGGTGTTACCTACATGATGTGGTTGAGGTTGGCTAGACTGTCATTGCTGTCTTGTAACTTCTAGTGAAAGGTCCATCCTTATATATTTGAAATCTCCTTAAAAACAAAAATACGTGTTATTCTCTGTAGCAGAATGAGCCCCGACATAACACATATTTTGATTTGTATCAGACTCTACTGGAGGAGGGTTGGGATTGATGGGTAACTTGAGATAAAAACAGGAAATAGCCCGAATACAGCAATCATGTCTTGTCACACACAAACAGCCATCTTGGCCATTATGAAATGTTACAGTTAGATTTCTTCAGAGTCAATGTTAAGAGTGAATCTGAAGCTGAATTGAAATCAACACTAACACAGGTTTTTTGTCTCAAGGTTTTTTTTAAATGATATCTCAAATAAGTGGTGTCAGGAAATAAGATATATAGTTTAGTATTACTTTTCAAAATGGGGACAATAAGTGGCTATAACTATTCCGGCAAAATAACATATACAATTTGTTTTGTTTGTCCTCTTGTTTAAAGTGTTTACATCCTAGAAGTGTTGATGGAAGAATAGGTGCTGAAGTCAGAACTCTGGGTCGTCTTCTTCTTTGGTCTCTTTGATGCCGGACGTATTTCCACTGCGGCATAACACACATCTTCATCCTTAAATGTAAAATGTGCTGTTTAGAATAATGATCATGTTCAGATTTATTTTCATGATATCTTATATCTTACTGTTACACCTACCTGATTTTGTCTTGTTTGAGGTGTTTGCTGATCAGTTTGAGGTTCTTCAGGGAAGAAATGAATGATTAAGTAATTATCACAGATATTTCTGATATCAAAAGCTAATCTTAAAAAGTAAGATAAACATTAGTTACCTTCTTTCTTACAGAGGTGATACACCAGGAGAGAGGAGAGGAGAGAGGACAGAGCAGCAACAGCTGGACACAGAGAGAACAGCAGCATCCAGCACACTCCATTGCAGTCTTGTGGAGTCTCCTGGTGATCAGGCTCACTGGAGTCTAAAACAGCTGAATTAAACGCCACAATGTTTGTTTTTTATTTTTATGAAAATAGTTCTATAACTTAGTGTAATACATGTTAAATGAAAAACTTAGAACCCAGATATTTCCAAGAATTTATTAAAATTGAGTTTTGGAGAACTCAACTTCAATAAGACTAAAGAAAAATTACATTGGCATTACCATTTTCTTTGAGCAAAGACCAATGCACAGGTTTCACCCTGTCAGGTTGTTCTTTTAAATAGACCCTCTCATTTGTGTCTGAAGTTTTCAGATTTTTTTGCTAATTCCACCATTATATGCGACATCTAACATTGTTTGAGCCTTTCCTCTCATATTTCTAACCCAAACATAAAAAAATGCATAGATAATCCTCAATTCCCTTTTAAGGGTGACTAACAAAACTTCAGATACATGTGGCCCCAAAATGGGGTTGAATTGTTTTTGAAAAAGTCTATACACTATTCCACTTCAAGTTGGGTTTGTTGATGCAAATGTCTTTCATGTACAAAACGTGTTGTACGTATGATGTTGAATGGAATAATTTATATTATTTTTAGATCATCAATGATATAAGTGCACTCATAACTCTGATTATATTCACTGCAATCAGCCATAGATCTCGCATGTACAAAACAAGAACATCATACTTACTGAATTGGATCTTTGTTGAGATGTTGCCATATTTGTAAAGATGTCTGCGAGTAATGTGCTCTTCTTTCTCAACCTTCAACTGTTCAGTTCCACAGTAGTAGAGCCCTTCATCGGTCTCAGTGATGTTAATGATCAGCAGGTCATAGGACTCAGAGGAAGAGTTTCTCACAAAGTGGAAACGAGTAGAGATTCATAACATGTTTTATATCCATAAAGTCTCTTCTCCTTACATTTCTATCAAGGACGAGAGAAGGCTGGTTCTCATGAGAGCAGTTCCTGTACCACACGATGTATACTCCGGTTGATAACTTGCAGTCACAATAGAGAGTGATGTTTTCTCCTGGTCTGACTGTCCTCTCCAACTCTGATCCAGAGGTCCAATCATGAGTGAAAGATACAACTCCTGGAAAACAAACACAATAGGCTCAGTGTAACAGGGTTTCACATTACAGCAGGGGCAGATTCCTCCTCCTAAAAACTGAGAAGGTAAATACCAATTCTTTCCAAGTGGATTTGTAATTAATAAATCAAAAATAATTACCCAAGAGAACATAAATTAAAATGTGCAGCCTGTCCATGTGTGATGATGACCAAGAGTTAGAGCAAAGCGAAACAGTGTCATGTCCTACACAGACTTTTCCGTTAAAGGAAGTATAGATGGTGATTGGCAGGTTGAGTGGAAATTTTTTCTGATCTTGTTTTCTATTGGTTTGATGTGATCACTAGAGGAGATATAGGCCTTAAAAAGGATTAACCTCAGCGTCTAACTGAGATGTAGCCATTTACACAATAGATTACAGCCTAAAGAAACTTGCAGTAGTACCTTGCACAAAGGACTTACACTGTATATTTGAATATTTCAGAGTTATAGACTTGGACATAATGATTCACAATTGCTAGAAGTTGAAAATCCTCCAATAGGACTAAAGTAAAGGATCAAATGCATGTTTTTACTGTGTACAGTAACAAAAGACCGCCTCATTTGTTACTATACTGTAACTTCTAACAGAGGGCATGGATCCCTATGCTTTTCCCCTGCTGAAATACAATAAACGCGTCAAATGGATCATATTAAGTAGATCCTGCTCTAAGAAATGTGTTGAATCCCCAATTTGGACATGTTTCATCATCAGACCTCAACAATATGTACAATACAGGAGCGTTGAATTCGTAAAAACAACTTAAGTGAGTAGCCCAGAGTGTGCAGAGACCTTGCACATAAGCTGTGATCTGCTTGGCTACCACTGTTGTTCTGTTCTTATGGAAACACTCTGCTCGCCTACCATAATGTCACCTGGTCAAAGAGTACAGTAATCATCATAGCTGCTGCTTTGGCTACAGCTAATAGGAATAAAAGCACAAAAAATCATCGGCTCACAGATCGTGTTATTAATAAAAAAAAATGTAGGCTCATATTTGAATATAAATACTATACCAACCAGGTATGTAGGTTTGGTGCAGTGTTACAAGTTTGTTTTGAGCTGGCTTAGCTGAGAGTTAGACAGTTATTGACTGCTGTAAGATATATACAACTGCTAATGTCTTCACTCATTTAACCATGACTGTGGTTTTCTAAACCTGTTGTTTATTACAAAGGGCTGTATGCTATTTCAGCTAACGGCTTGGTTTTTAGTTCAACGGGCCACTAGTGTACATCTTCAGTATGACTGCATAGGCTCTGCAGTCCTTTGAAGGTCTGTATGTCTGTTTGAGCTTCCTGCTCATGTGCTGATGACATTCACTTCCTCACATACAATAATAGGAGGGATTTTTTGGATTTACTGTTGTTGCACCTTAAATGTTCCACATTAATAGATTTTGTAATCAGTTCCCAGAGCTTGAGACGGTCCAGTGTGAAAGTGGCCAACTCGATGTATGAATTATGAGTGATTATTATATGTATGTGAGGTTTCAATTTTCTGCTCTAAATGCAAAAATCTGATCATTTTAAACGCTGCCATCCCAAAAGCAGTTTCATGTCGATTTCAACTTGCGAATTTCTGAATTTCAAAGATTGTCCAACAATGAACAGGAACAGAACAGGAAGCAGAAAACACACATATATTTAACAAGCCCCTTGAAAATAACAGCTTTTGCTGAAATGGGTCAGATCGGCCCCTACTTTGTTGAGCTCATAGGATTTGATCTATTTTTAAATCCCTTATAATAATTGGCACCTTCTTGAGTTCTTGAGTAGATAAAGGGGTAATAACATCATTGGGGTCACCAGGTGGGCACCCTCCTTCCTCAGTGTTTCGTTGATAGGCCCACAACATCTCCAGAGGGCTCAACGGCAACACCTGGCGTCCCAGGTGAGCCCCCCCCACACCACTTGTACCCCTTCTGCTGGTTACTTTGCAGCCCAGATGGAATCTCTCCTTTTCAGCCACAGCCAGTTGCTACTTTGGTCAGCCGCTTCTCCCAGTGACTTGATGGCCTGTCGGAGTGCCTGCCCTCGGACCCCCATGCTTTTAAGAAGCCTGGTGGTTTAGCTGGCTACAAAGCCTCTGCAGCCGTCCTCCACTGGGAGAACCTGTGTTTTCTATCCCCGCTGTACTGCCTCGGCTGCTATAACCGAATACTTTAAAAGCTTCATCGACTGCAGCCTCCCATTGTTCAGTTAATTAAACGATGTACAGTACAAGGACTTTGGTGAGGTTGACCACATGATAGAATTGGAGGGATGAAACCCTCTTTAATGGTCACACATGCAGAGCACAGAGCACACACAGTGACATTTGTTCTCTGCTTTTTACCCATCCTAGTACTGGGAGCAGTGATCAAATCTGGCCTGAGATTGGTTGTGATGATCTCCGCCCGGAAGGTGAGC
This sequence comes from Dissostichus eleginoides, assembly GCA_031216635.1. Taxonomy (NCBI): domain Eukaryota; kingdom Metazoa; phylum Chordata; class Actinopteri; order Perciformes; family Nototheniidae; genus Dissostichus; species Dissostichus eleginoides. The sequence continues at coordinate 19,891,471 of CM062266.1, read as the reverse complement.
TTCTGATCTAGGTCAACTTGCATATCCCAGCTAATGTAGTATAACACATAACTTCTCTTTTCTGCCCTAACCCTTCTCCAGTAGAAGTCAGAAAAGTTTGACCTGCAGCCGGTGAGGCTAAAGTTCACAATCAGCATCCCCTCATCCGTCTCTGATTTCCCCAGCATAACCTGTTTCCAATATGCCCAGCCTCATTAAGCGTTATTTCAATGGAATGTAGGTGTGTATAAAGATAAATCAAGACCTGATAACTATGAGCTCCTTTGAATAAGTCAAAGGTAATTAAGTGAAAATACTATTTTGCAACAGAAAATCTTCCATCCGAAAATGCCACAAGATGTTATTCAGACTCAACAATGCAGATAAACATCATATCTTAAATATGACGTTGTATGAAACCACACTCTGCATCTGTCTGCAAACGATGGCCCTGTTGCAAAGTGCAACCAGAGCTCGTCTTATTTGATCTCACACAGTTATGATGTGGTCACTGATATGACAGATTCAAAAATAAACTGTACTTCTAAACATAGCTGAGGTTGATGAAGTTATACATAAATAACAAAATCTAAGAAACTGACCTCTGACTTCAAGATTGTGGAGACTTTTATCATGTGAACAAAATCCACCACTTTTCAGAAAAAACTTAAACTCAATTCTACCAACACCAACACCAACACCTGCATGCTGAGCGTGTGAGGGGATGTTTGTCACTGTGGGTTTCCTGTAAAGCTTTCTTTGAATTGTCTCAGACCACTGGTGAAGGGTGCGTGGGGGCTGAAAACAGCTTTGGTGTCTTGTTGCAGAGATGGAATCATAAACGCCATTATAGAATGTAACTGATCGATTTCAGTCAAAGATGTGGACTGAAAGATGAACTGTACAACAACTCACATTTAAAATGCTTATTACAAAAGTATAAAAAAGTTAGGCATTGAGGCTCCACTGTTACACTCTACAAGACATTTTTACAAAGAGTGCTTATTGAACAACAGAATCGCCGGAGCCTACAGGTGGATGCTGGGGCAGAAAAGCAGCAGTGGCGCAGAAGTAGAGCAGAGAGAGATGGCAAGTCTGGCAGCTTAAAAAGAGCACCAGATTTAGGAGAACGTGTTTGGTTGGTGGTATGAGTGCAGGCACGTCATGTTCATGTATCGGTGTAGCTCAGGTTGATGGCCTGAACTAGGTCGCAGGCTTCATTCACGTATTTTACAACAACAATGGAGATCAATGTGCACATCTGATCAATTTGAACTTGTAATTGTGGAAGGGAAAAGTCACATCTATTTTGTAAAGAATCAAATAATAAAGGAAGAATATAGCCAGTATAAAATGTTTTCATGAATCAATTTCAGACAGTTGCGACAGTCCTAAATAATTAGGTGTATTATGGACGTATTATTACTGCCATTGTTATGGTCTGCCAAAGGAAATCATTGAATGGAAAACTAAATAAATACCAGTAGGTGTTTATGTTTTTGTTAATGTCACATTAGATGTAAAGTAATGCTGATTTTATTGTTTTATTTTCATTTTGGAAATGTGTTATTGTAATTGTAATTATGATGTAAAGTTCCAGCTGCTTTAGGGAATCAGTTCAAAACCAAGATGGCACATTGTGTCTCGTTCAGGCTCTTCGGGACAGCTTGTTGTCTTCCTCATCCAGCGCTCTTTTGGTTTGTTACTTCACATCTTACTCCATCAGCATTCTGAACAATTACAGACACATTTGAATAACCCTTACACACAAGTTATTGTTACCATCTACCATGCTGTACTGTACTGTATGCTGCAGCTAGCTTTTAGAATGTTTTAAGTGGTGTCAGGAAATTAGAAATAGAGTAATTTAGAGAGTACATATAGAGAACTTTGCAACGTATAAACTTAAAAAATTAAAAACTACTACAAATGGGGCGAAGCCTCCGAGCTAGTTCAGGCAGTCAGCTAAAGCACCAATGATACATTTAAAGTGACGTGCCTCGTCCCTCTTACAACCAACCAAACACGTTCTCCTAAACCTATATAACTCAGATCTGCCCTTGAGCAAGGCACCGGACACTGCTCCACCACCACCCCAGCGCCCACCTGTAGGCTCAGGGGAGAGTTATCTAATCATCACTCAATGTTCTCTGTAAGTCTGTGGAGTGATGAGGCCCGAGCCTAGACGCCAAACTCAAACTATATGCTGCTTCTAATAAACATATCAAAGAAACACGTGAGTTTTCTGACTGAAATGTATTTAATGCACATTTTCTTACTCATCAGTCATAGATTCTGCTTTGTGCTGTTGTTCAAACTCTTTAAATCCTAGAAGTGTTGATGGCAGAATAGGTGCTGAAGTCAGAACTCTCGGTTGTCGTCCTCTTTGGTCTCTTTGATGCCGGGCGAATCTCCAATGCAGCATAACACACATCTTCATCCTTAAATGTTACATTTGTTGTTTAGATTTATAATCATTTTCAGTTTTATTGTCATGATGATTATATTTTACTGTTTCACCTACCTGTTTTTTCTTGTTTGAGGTGTTTGCTGATCAGTTTGAAGTTCTTTAGCTGCGGAAATCAATATGTCATCATTACAGCATGGTACACTCACACAGTATCAAGAGAAGGGAATAATTGTCAATGAATTATCACAGATATGTCTGACATTACAAGTTAAACTTTAAAAGTGAGATAAACATTAGTTACCTTCTTTCTTACAGAGGTGGTACACCAGGAGAGAGGAGAGGAGAGAGGACAGAGCAGCAACAGCTGGACACAGAGAGAACAGCAGCATCCAGCACACTCCATTGCAGTCTCGCATTACACCACAGTTTTGTGAAGTGTCATTGTGATCAGGCTCACTGGAGTCTAAAAGAAAAAGTTTTGTCGATTAGCTTAATCCAGGGGTGTCCACATTTGGCCCCCGGGCCATTTTGAATCAGCCCTCAGCAAATTCAAAAAGTATAATGCAGTATGGCCCTCAAATGAAACTTGTGCTTGTCTTGTATTGTAGATCTTTTAACTCATTCCAGCAAATGCAATGTATGAATCAATATTGCTTGAGCCTGAAATGTTGAATCATCCCAAAGCTCACCATGCACAAAAATAAAGAATAAATACATATGGATGAAACATGCAGCCCCAGAATTAAGGAAAGTATTTGTAACAATGTTTACAGTATTTCAGTACTGTACCATGAACATTAAGTCAATTGATTCCATACACTTCACTCACACATATATCTTGCAGGTACAAAACTGGAACAGCACACTTACTTAATCGGATTCTTGTTGAGACGTTGCCATTTGTGTAAAGATGTCTGCGAATAATTTGTTTTTCACTCTCCACATCAAACGTTTCAGTTCCACAGTAGTAGAGCCCTTCATCGGTCTCAGTGATGTTAACGATCAGCAGGTCATAGGACTCGGAGGAATAGTTTCTCACAAAGTGGAAACGAGGGAGAGGATTAAGTACGCGTTCAATGTTTGTGGTTTGTGTCCATTCATTTTTAAGGACAAGAGAAGGCTGGTTCTCATGAGAGCAGTTCCTGTACCACACGATGTATACTCCGGTTGATAACTTGCAGTCACAGTAGAGAGTGATGTTTTCTCCTGGTCTGACTGTCCTCTCCAACTCTGATCCAGAGGTCCAGTCATGACTGAAAGATACAACTCCTGGAAAACAAACATATGTAGTCAGTGTTTTCACATTAAGGTAGGGGCAGTTTCCTTCTAAAATAAAATGAACATGTCAAAATGAATCATTCCAAATGGAAGTGTAATGAATTAATTCCAAAAAAGGTATCAAAAGAAAAACCTAAGAGGATGAAAATGAAAATGTGTGGCCCGTCCATGTGTGATGATGACCAAGAGTTGAAAGACAAGTGAAACAGGTTTTACTCAGAGATATCACGTCCTGCGCAGATTTTTCCGTTAAAGGAAGTTAAGGCAATGATTGGTTGGGTTGAGTGGAAACATTTTTTCAGTTCTTGTCTTCTGTTGGTCCAGATATACGTGCTATTCTTGGCTTTGATTGATCACTAGATAAGATATAGGCCCACAAAAGGATTAAACTTAGCATCAAACTGAGGTGTGGAGAAGTTAACAATCATCAAATAAGACAATGTTAAGGGATCCTATGGCCATTTGGGGTTGTTGTAGATCAGGGGGTAATGATCTGAAAATCATTTATAGATTTTGACAAACCCAACCCTCTTCCATAAAGACTTTATTCCGAAGAAAAATGTAAGTGGCCTGTTGCAAGCAGAACTCTTCCAAAGTCTGAAGGACCAACTTTGAATAGCTCACAAAAGTTGTTTTGGGGGGGTTTATGTGAAAAGTGTAAAGGTTATATGTATAGACAGTGTTTAGGTTTGAAGTTATAATCAGGATATCATATAGGGAGTTGATATTTAATACTACCTACTTGTTTAGGTGATGCTGTTCAACGGGTTTCCAAATAGATGGTTTTGCTTGCCATGTTTATACTGCTCTAACATTTGACTCACTGGCATGGTTTTTCTGTATGAGAAGATATCCTGTTCTTAAAGACAGATTTATTTATGTTGCCTGTGGTAAAGACCACAATTATTTAAAACTAAATAACAATGTGTCATCTCATTTTTTGTTTTCATGTCAGCCTGTTGCCAGTTTTACACACCGAGACATATTTTAAACCTCAGTGGTAAGTATATTAATCAGGGATCTTCAGAAACAAATTCAATATTGATTGTATCTCCAATAATTTGATTTAACAAAAATAAGTAATAAACATCTTTTGTAGTGCCATTGTTCCATTTCAGATCTACAATGACCATCTGTGGCTAGACTTTTACCTCAATCAAGTTCTTGGAAATTAATCTTGATTTACTGAATTATTAATCCTCCTTCACACTATTGCATCATTCAAATATTTTATTCAAATGCGTCTGCTGACCAACATTGAGGCCTCACAAAACTGGGACACACAGATGACACAATTTGCCCCACTCCAGATACACTGAGTTTACATACTGAGCAACATGGTGTATGGATTTGTAAGTGGTAGCTATCATGTTGCCAAATATATTCAAAAAATTAATTGGCAACCACATACAACATTATGTACATGAAATGAAATGTTATATATGCTTTGAAAACTATGCTACTGTTGATGACTGTTAAAAGCATTAACAAATGTTTAAAAAACACATGTAAAAAAATAACATTATTTACATGTCATATTTTATATTTTTACAAGTCTTTATATTGTGTAACAAGCTAAATAACAAAACACATTCATTATAGAATTTAGACTAAAACACGGTTTGTGACGAAAGCTCAGAAATACCTTAAAATATATGTAAAATGTTACATTAAACATTTAGCATTATCACAGCAATTATGTTAAGACAAAAGAATGCAGATATTATGTTGGCACATCCATCAGTCAAAGACAAAGGACAGAGAACAATATATTTTATTAAATTATTTTACTTTCATCAAAAAGTTGGCTTTGAAATAAAAATGTTTAAATCATTTAATATGACCTGTACTTCTAAACGTAGCTGAGGTGGCTGCAGATGCTTGGCTTGACTGTAGATATACATAAATATAACCATCTAACCAAACCACTGACTACTGTTTTCAAGCTTGTGGGAATTTCTACCATGTGAACAAAGTGTTGCACATTTAAGAAAAACTTTATTAACTCTATTCCACCAACACCTTCAGCAGGCCACTCGTCTGCAGCTTCAGTCTGTCTGCAAGCTGAGCGTGTGAGGGGATGTATGTGGGTTTCCTGTAAAGTGTATTTTGAATTGTCTCAGACCACTGGTGAACGGTATGTGGGGGCTGATAGCAGTTTGAGATAGAACAGGAAATTGTCTGAAAACAACTTTTGTGTCTGGAGAGATATAATCATAAAATACATTATGAATTGTAACAGTCGAATTCAGTCAAAATGTGAATTGGAAGCCAAACTGTATTTCAGTCAGACACTCACATTTGAAATGTTTATTTACAGCATCATATAGTAAGGCATCTAGGCACCAGCATCATCATTCTCCAGGATATTTTTACATGGAATAAGAGGAGTGATGATTAAATAACTTTCCCCCGGAGCCTAGAGATCGATGCTGGGGCATAAAAGCAGCAGTTGTGCAGAAGCAGTGCAGCAGCAGCATTGGCGATGCAATGGGGGAGATGGCAAGTATTGCAGGTAAAATAGAGCAGCAGATTTAGGAGAATGTTTTTGGTTGGTGGTATGAGGGGGTAAGGCACGTCACATGTGTGTGTCATTGTACCTCGAGTTGACTGCCTCAACTAGCTCACAGGCTATACACTCCATAACATCAGGTGTTTTTTTGTATAGAGTCCAATGTGCACATCTGATCAAGTTTAAGTTGTAGTTTAAATTGTGAAGAAAATAAAACAGACATCCATTTTGTTAAGAAGAAAATAATAAAGGAACACATTTCTTCAGTATACATATGCTTTTCACCAAATTCATTTAAATACACTTTGGTGTGGTCCATGCCACTAACAGTGTCAACAGTCCTAAATAGTTAAGTGGATTATGCATTTAATGTTACTGTCGTTATTATGGTCTGCTATAGGCTCTGTCATTAAATAAAGCATATTTATTTCAAGTTCAAGTTTTTGATAATGTCACATAAGATGTAAAGTAATGGCGTTTTTATTGTCTTCATTTCATTTGATTGATTGGGACCTCTTTTGAAGAGAAATGTGTTGTAGTAATTATGATGTAAAGGTCCAGCTGTTTTAATGAATCAGTTTTAAACCAAGATGGACATTTGTTTCTTGTTCAGGTTGTTCGGGACAGCTTGCTGTCTTCCTAATCCAGCGCTCTTTTAGTTAATCAATTCACATCTCCACTGGAGGTCAGAAGAGTTTCACATGCAGCCGGTGTGGCAAACAGATTCACCAGCCCTCTCTTTGTGTACGTTTTTTAAGTGCTACAAAATACACCAAATCTGTGTCTGTCTCTCTCAATCCAGCAATGTATACATTTAATACATGTAAAGCATTTTCAGGTACAATCATGTAAAAACAACAAGAACAACAACAGTAGGGGAGTGTGACGTCATTTCAGACTGTTAGGAAGTTGAGCCACCCATTGTTTCTAAGCAACCATGGAAAATATTGGTGACCACACATGTGAGCACACATTTTTGAAAAGTTATCTTCTGTACTCGCTGTGACGAAGACAGCCCATTGGAATAATTGATCACTGCATTTACATTTTAAAATCCTTTGCAGTTCAAAGTTATTTTTCACGTTTAGGGATTCTTGTGTACAATTACAGACACCTTTGAATAAAATGTAGACATGAGTTATTGCATCCATCTGACATGCTGCTCTTCTGAAGCTACCTTTCTTTAAATAGCCTCTGCCTTTCATCGACACAATGTGGGGGGGGGGGGGGGGGTAACATAATGATTATAGTCCAGGCATTGTCAATGTGGATCAACATGCTCCGCATTAAGGGCAAAAACTGGTCACCCAGAAAAAAAAAGAATTAAAATATTTTTCTTTTGTAGAACCTTTCCTGTTGTCGGTGGTTTGTGCTTGTGTCTTTTATTAAGTATATTTTCATTCTTCTCAACTTGTACATTGTACTTTGGGCAGTGAAACTATAGTCGCATGAGGGGATGTTTGTCACTGTGAGTTTCCTGCGATACTAACTGAATACAAGGTGTTACCTACACGATGTGGTTGAGGTCGGCTTGGCTGTCATTGTTGTCATGCTATTCTAGGAAACTGTGTGGTAGGCCATCCTTAAATAACTTGCCTGATTCAAGCAGTAGTTTTGTGGCTTTTAAATTATGTATCCTTTTAACAAAATACATTTTATTCTCTTTAGAAGAATGAGCCCTAACTTAACAAATATTTACGGTTATATCAGACTTTACTGGAGGAGGATTGGGAATGATGGGTAACTTGAGATAAAAACAGGAAATTGCCTGAAAACAGCAATACTTGTTTTGTTACACACGAGCAGCCATCTTGGACGTTATGAAATGTTCCGGATCGATTTCAATCAAAAGAGTGAATCTGAACAAACAAGATTTCTGTCTCAAGGTTTTTCTTTATTTTTATCTTTTTTAAGTGGTTTCAGGAAATTAGAAATAGAGTTTAGTATTAACTTCTAAAGACATAACTGCTTTCCACCTTCAAAAAAATTACTTTATGCATACAACATTTTATACACATCAGTTATAGATCATGCTGAATGTTGCTCAGCTTTAAATGGGAACGATAAGTGGCATAATGGTCTATACTTATCCTGGAAAAATAGCATACATTTTTGGTTTGTTTTTGATCTTGTTTAGTAACTGTCTTGCAAGTCTTTACATCCTCGAAGTGTTGATGGCAGAATAGGTGCTGAAGTCAGAACTCTGGGTTGTCGTCCTCTTTGGTCTCTTTGATGCCGGACGTATTTGCAGTGCAGCATAACACACATCTTCATCCTTAAATGTGACATTTGTTGTTTAGAATCATAATCATGTTCTGATTCATTGTCATGATAAATGATATCTTACTGTTACACCTACCTGATTTAGTCTTGTTTGAGCTGTTTGCTGATCAGTTTGAGGTTCTTTAGCTGCGGAAATCAATACGTCATCATTACAGCATGACACAAACTAAACTGTACATTAAGGGAATACATTGATTATCACTGATAAGTCTGACATTACAAGTTAAACTTTAGAAGTAAAAACATTAGTTACCTTCTTTCTTACAGAGGTGATACACCAGGAGAGAGGAGAGGAGAGAGGACAGAGCAGCAACAGCTGGACACAGAGAGAACAGCAGCATCCAGCACACTCTACAGTCTCCCGTTAACTTACTCTCCTGGGGATGAAGCTCACTGGAGTCTTAAACCAAAAAAAGTCAGTTGATTCGCTTAATTAAAACAATGAATAAAACATGTTAGTTTTTTTAACAAACTCGACACAAGTCAGTTAAACTCATTGAAAGCTTGGATCCAAGAACCATAATATTTTCAAAACTAAAATCACTGTTTTATTTAAATTAAATTCATTAGAATTCTAGTTTTCATTTAACAGAAAGATATATTTTTCTAACTTAATTGCAGAGTTGCATTTTAAAGAAATAGCCATTCTTATTTGACTAATGTGTCTGGTTTATCAGATTTTCAGCTTATTCCAGAAAATGCAATGTCCAACCTTTCATTTAGCTTGAGCCTGTCTATCTTATTTGAAATGTAGAATCATCCCAAAGCTTACCATGCAAAGAAGAAATACATATGGATAAAATGTGTGGCCAAAGTAAGAAGAAAATAATGATTTGAATTTTCTTTTCACTATTTCAGAACTGTATCATAATCATTAAGTCAATTGATTACATTCACTGCAGTCGGATATAGGTCTGGCAGGCACAAAAACAAGAACAGCATACTTACTGACATGGATCCTTGTTGAGATGTTTTCATGTGTGTAAACATTTTCGGAAGTAATTTGTTCGTTTTTCTCCACCTTAAACTGTTCAGTTCCACAGTAGTAGAGCCCTTCATCGGTCTCAGTGATGTTAACGATCAGCAGGTCATAGGACTCAGAGGAAAAGTTTCTCACAAACTGGAAACGAGGGAGAGGATTCATAAAATGTTCTATATCAATAGAGTCTGTTCTCCTTGTATTTACATTAAGGACGAGAGAAGGCTGGTTCTCATGAGAGCAGTTCCTGTACCACACGATGTATACTCCGGTTGATAACTTGCAGTCACAGTAGAGACTGATGCTATCTCCTGGTCTGACTGTCATCTCCAACTCTGATCCAGAGGTCCAATGACTGAGGGATACAACTCCTGGAAAACAATCACCCAGTGCTCAGTGTAAAAAGTGTTTCAAGTTACAGCAGTTTCAGGGTCCTACAAAAAACAAGAATGCAAATGTTGAGGTAAATTAATTTTCTAAGGGAAATATAAAAATTGGATCAAAATAATTACCTAAGAGAACATAAATGAAAATGTGCGGCCCGTCCATGTGTGGTGATGACCAAGAGGTAAAGACAGTGAAACAGGTTTTTCTCACAGATATCACGTCCTGCGCAGAATTTTCCGTTAAAGGAAGTAAAGGTAGCGATTGTAGGTTTGAGTGGAAACATTTTTTCTGTTCTTGTTTTCTATTGGTCAAAATATATGTGGTATTCTTGGCTTTGATGTGATCTCTACATGAGATATAGGGCTACAATAAGATAAACCCTAGTGTCTAACAGAGGTGTTACCAAAGATTTCAGAATAGAAATAACGTGCAGTTGTGCCTGAAAAGGAATCAATGCTTGGTTTTACAGGGCACAGTAGCTAAAGCAAAAGCAAAAGCAAATACATTGTATGGCTATTCAAAAATCTTTCATAAAAGCATTTACTGATTTTGTAATTGCTAATCAAACTCAACCTCAACCATATCCTCTTCTTTGCAGACATTATTTAGAAGAAAAATAAGTAACATGTAAGCATGGAAACTATAGTTCTCTTCTCTTGCCCTCATCTGTCATTGTAAGTGTACTGCTGAGGCCCTCATCAGGAGTCCGCTCTTTAATAAATCCAAATCTTCAGCATCTTTAATCCCATCATCATCATCACAACCAGTGTCTAGGGGGGGAGACATTTTACACACAGAGACATTTTCTAGACATCAGTAAAAAAAAATGTTTATTTGTAGCTAATCATTTATATTAAACAGGGATCTTCAGAAATAATTCAATATTGATTTTACCTCCAATAATACTAATTTAACAACAAAATGTAACAGTCCATCTTTTGTAATACCAAATACATTGTTCCATTTGAGATCTGCAATGACAATCTGTGGCTAGAGGCTTTACCTCCATTCACTCGACTGGACTATTTTGTTCACTTCCGCGACATAGTAACATCACTATGAAATACTCGTGCTTTTATTGCCTGGCGCTCCAACACATTGGACGTGTATGGCTAAGGGGCGGGACATTTCTTAGAGGTTGACCAATCACAACAGAGCAGGCCAGCTAACCAATCAGAGCAGACTGGGCTCTGGTTTCGGACAGAGGGTGAAAAGAGGTGCTGCAGCACAGGCAGTATGAGGAAAATAAACACCTTTTTGAACATTAAAGCATGGAGACATGTTACAGTAGAGGTACAAAAGACAAATATGAATCTAAAAATGAGCATAATATGTCATCTTTAAAGTATTTGGCAAAGTAATTTAGTAGTATGGAAACAGCCAATATATTTGCATTACAACAGAGGTGACCTTTACAGGCAAAGGTCCCCTCTTTTCTTAATCTATGGACAAGAGCTATATATTTGCATTATGTGTGTGTGTGTGTGTGTGTGTGTATGTGTGTGTGTGTGTGTGTGTGTGTGTGTGTGTGTGTGTGTGTGTTTGTGTGTGTGAGTGTGTGTGTGTGTGTGTGTGTGGTGTGTGTGTTTGTGTGTTTGTGCACATCTGATCAATTTTTACTTGTAATTGTGAAAGGAAAATACCCCACATATTTTGATTTAGTCAGTATACATATGCTTTTCACAAAAATAATATAAATACACTTTGGTGTGGTTCATGCCACAAACAGTGTCAACAGTCTTAAATAATTAGATTGATTATATAATTATTTGTACTGTCATTGGTGTGGTAAGCTAAAGGCTCTGCCATTAAATAAATAATATTTAGTAGAAAATCAAATAAATTCTAGTATGAATTCAAGTTTTAGCCAATTTCACATTAGATAATAATAGTAATGCTGTTTTTATTGTCTTCATTTGATTGATTAGAACTTATTTTGAAGGGAAATGTGTTGTTGTTATTATGATGTAAAGGCCCAGCTGCTTTAGTGAATCAGTTTAAAACCAAGATGGCCCATTGCGTCAGGTTCAGGCTATTCAGGACAGCTTGCAGTCTTCCTCATCCAGCGCTCTTTTGGTTTATCACTTCACATCTCCACTGGAGGTCAGAAGAGTTTCACATGCAGCCGGTGTGGCAAACAGATTCACCAGCCCTCTCTTTGTGTACGTTTTTCAAGTGCTATAAAGTAAACCACCTCTGTGTCTCTGAAATAAGTCTTTGTTAAAAAATGGTCAATCCAGCAATTTATAGTTACATTTATGGCATTTTTAGGTAAAGTAATGTAAAAACAACACAACAACAGTAGGGGAGAGCGAGGAGCTTTGAGACTGTGGGGAGTGATGAGCCAACCCTTGTTTCTAGGAGACCATAGACAAAAGTGGTGACCACACATGTGATCAGACATTTAAAAAAAAGTTATCTACTGAACTTGCTGTGATGAAGACATCCCCGTGGAAGAGTTTTTACTGCATTTAAACGTGACATTTGTTTTGCAGTTCAAAGTTATTTTTCATGTCGTGGGAGTCATGATTCTTGTGTACAATTTCAGACACCTTTGAACAAAACTTAGACATTAATTATTGAATCAATCTCTTGTGCTGCTCTTCTGCAGCTACTTTTCTTTAAAGAGCCCCTGCCTTTCAAAGACACAATGTGGGAGAGTTCTTTGAGAACCTGACTTAAGTGATGGACAGGAAACATAATGATTATAGTCCAGGCATTGTCAATGTGGATCAACATGCTCCGCATTAAGGGCAAAAACTGGTCACCCAGAAAAAAAAGAGAATTAAAATATATTTTCTTAGTTAGAACCTTTCCGGTTGTCAGTGGTTTGTGCTTGTGTCTTTTATTAAGTATATTTTCATTCTTCTCAACTTGTACATTGTACTTTGGGCAGTGAAACTATAGTCGCATGAGGGGATGTTTGTCACTGTGAGTTTCCTGCGATACTAACTGAATACAAGGTGTTACCTACACGATGTGGTTGAGGTCGGCTTGGCTGTCATTGTTGTCATGCTATTCTAGGAAACTGTGTGGTAGGCCATCCTTAAATAACTTGCCTGATTCAAGCAGTAGTTTTGTGGCTTTTAAATTATGTATCCTTTTATCAAAATAAATTTTATTCTCTTTAGAAGAATGAGCCCTAACTTAACAAATATTTACGGTTATATCAGACTTTACTGGAGGAGGATTGGGAATGATGGGTAACTTGAGATAAAAACAGGAAATTGCCTGAAAACAGCAATACTTGTTTTGTTACACACGAGCAGCCATCTTGGACGTTATGAAATGTTCCGGATCGATTTCAATCAAAAGAGTGAATCTGAAGCTGAATTGTAATCAACACAAACAAACAAGATTTCTGTCTCAAGGTTTTTCTTTATTTTTATCTTTTTTAAGTGGTTTCAGGAAATTAGAAATAGAGTTTAGTATCAACTTCTAAAGACATAACTGCTTTCCACCTTCAAAAAAATTACTTTATGCATACAACATTTTATACACATCAGTTATAGATCATGCTGAATGTTGCTCAGCTTTAAATGGGAACGATAAGTGGCATAATGGTCTATACTTATCCTGGAAAAATAGCATACATTTTTGGTTTGTTTGTGATCTTGTTTAGTAACTGTCTTGCAAGTCTTTACATCCTCGAAGTGTTGATGGCAGAATAGGTGCTGAAGTCAGAACTCTGGGTTGTCGTCCTCTTTGGTCTCTTTGATGCTGGACGTATTTCCAGTGCAGCATAACACACATCTTCATCCTTAAATGTGACATTTGTTGTTTAGAATCATAATCATGTTCAGATTCATTGTCATGATAAATGATATCTTACTGTTACACCTACCTGATTTAGTCTTGTTTGAGCTGTTTGCTGATCAGTTTGAGGTTCTTTAGCTGCGGAAATCAATACGTCATCATTACAGCATGACACAAACTCAAACTGTACATTAAGGGAATACATTGATTATCACTGATAAGTCTGACATTACAAGTTAAACTTTAGAAGTAAAAACATTAGTTACCTTCTTTCTTACAGAGGTGATACACCAGGAGAGAGGAGAGGAGAGAGGACAGAGCAGCAACAGCTGGACACAGAGAGAACAGCAGCATCCAGCACACTCTACAGTCTCCCGTTAACTTATTTTCCTGGGGATGAAGCTCACTGGAGTCTTAAACCAAAAAAAGTCAGTTGGTTCGCTTAATTAAAACAATGAATAAAACATGTTAGTTTTTTTTAACAAACTCGACACAAGTCAGTTAAACTCATTGAAAGCTTGGATCCAAGAACCATAACATTTTCAAAACTAAAATCATTGTTTTATTTAAATTAAATTCATTAGAATTCAAGTTTTCATTTAACAGAAAGATATATTTTTTATTTTAATTGCAGAGTTGCATTTTAAAGAAATAGCCATTCTTATTTGACTAATGTGTCTGGTTTATCAGATTTTCAGCTTACTCCAGAAAATGCAATGTCCAACCTTTCATTTAGCTTGAGCCTGTCTATCTTATTTGAAATGTAGAATCATCCCAAAGCTTACCATGCAAAGAAGAAATACATATGGATAAAATGTGTGGCCAAAGTAAGAAGAAAATAATGATTTGAATTTTTTTTCACTTCAGTAACTGTATCATAATCATTAAGTCAATTGATTACATTCACTGCAGTCGGACATAGGTCTGGCAGGCACAAAACAAGAACAGCATACTTACTGACATGGATCCTTGTTGAGATGTTTTCATGTGTGTAAACATTTCAGGAAGTAATTTGTTCGTTTTCTCCACCTTTAACTGTTCAGTTCCACAGTAGTAGAGCCCTTCATCGGTCTCAGTGATGTTAACGATCAGCAGGTCATAGGACTCAGAGGAAAAGTTTCTCACAAACTGGAAACGAGGAGAGATTCATAAATGTTCTATATCAATAGAGTCTTTTTTCCTGCATTTATTAAGGACGAGAGAAGGCTGGTTCTCATGAGAGCAGTTCCTGTACCACACGATGTATACTCCGGTTGATAACTTGCAGTCACAGTAGAGACTGATGCTATCTCCTGGTCTGACTGTCATCTCCAACTCTGATCCAGAGGTCCAATGACTGAGGGATACAACTCCTGGAAAACAATCACACAGTGCTCAGTGTAAAAAGTGTTTCAAGTTACAGCAGTTTCAGGGTCCTACAAAAAACAAGAATGCAAATGTTGAGGTAAATTAATTTTCGAAGGGAAATATAAAAATTGGATCAAAATAATTACCTAAGAGAACATAAATGAAAATGTGCGGCCCGTCCATGTGTGGTGATGACCAAGAGGTAAAGACAGTGAAACAGGTTTTTCTCACAGATATCACGTCCTGCGCAGAATTTTCCGTTAAAGGAAGTAAAGGTAGCGATTGGTAGGTTTGAGTGGAAACATTTTTTCTGTTCTTGTTTTCTATTGGTCAAAATATATGTGGTATTCTTGGCTTTGATGTGATCTCTACATGAGATATAGGGCTACAATAAGATAAACCCTAGTGTCTAACAGAGGTGTTACCAAAGATTTCAGAATAGAAATAACGTGCAGTTGTGCCTGAAAAGGAATCAATGCTTGGTTTTACAATGCACAGTAGCTAAAGCAAAAGCAAAAGCAAATACATTGTATGGCTATTCAAAAATCTTTCATAAAAGCATTTACTGATTTTGTAATTGCTAATCAAACTCAACCTCAACCATATCCTCTTCTTTTAAGACTTTATTTAGAAGAAAAATAAGTAACATGTAAGCATGGAAACTATAGTTCTCTTCTCTTGCCCTCATCTGTCATTGTAAGTGTACTGCTGAGGCCCTCATCAGGAGTCCGCTCTTTAATAAATCCAAATCTTCAGCATCTTTAATCCCATAATCATCATCACAACCAGTGTCTAGGGGGGGAGACATTTTACACACAGAGACATTTTCTAGACATCAGTAAAAAAAAATGTTTATTTGTAGCTAATCATTTATATTAAACAGGGATCTTCAGAAATAATTCAATATTGATTTTACCTCCAATAATACTAATTTAACAACAAAATGTAACAGTCCATCTTTTGTAATACCAAATACATTGTTCCATTTGAGATCTGCAATGACAATCTGTGGCTAGAGGCTTTACCTCCATTCACTCGACTGGACTATTTTGTTCACTTCCGCGACATAGTAACATCACTATGAAATACTCGTGCTTTTATTGCCTGGCGCTCCAACACATTGGACGTGTATGGCTAAGGGGCGGGACATTTCTTAGAGGTTGACCAATCACAACAGAGCAGGCCAGCTAACCAATCAGAGCAGACTGGGCTCTGGTTTCGGACAGAGGGTGAAAAGAGGTGCTGCAGCACAGGCAGTATGAGGAAAATAACACCTTTTTGAACATTAAAGCATGGAGACATGTTACAGTAGAGGTACAAAAGACAAATGAATCTAAAAATGAGCATAATATGTCATCTTTAAAGTATTTGGCAAAGTAATTTAGTAGTATGGAAACAGCCAATATATTTGCATTACAACAGAGGTGACCTTTACAGGCAAAGGTCCCCTCTTTTCTTAATCTATGGACAAGAGCTATATATTTGCATTATGTGTGTGTGTGTGTGTGTGTGTATGTGTGTGTGTGTGTGTGTGTGTGTGAGTGTGTGTGTGTGTGTTTGTGTGTGTGAGTGTGTGTGTGTGTGTGTGTGTGTGTGTGTGTGTGTGTGTTGTGTGTTTGTGCACATCTGATCAATTTTTACTTGTAATTGTGAAAGGAAAATACCCCACATATTTTGATTTAGTCAGTATACATATGCTTTTCACAAAATTAATATAAATACACTTTGGTGTGGTTCATGCCACAAACAGTGTCAACAGTCTTAAATAATTAGATTGATTATATAATTATTTGTACTGTCATTGGTGTGGTAAGCTAAAGGCTCTGCCATTAAATAAATAATATTTAGTAGAAAATCAAATAAATTCTAGTATGAATTCAAGTTTTAGCCAATTTCACATTAGATAATAATAGTAATGCTGTTTTTATTGTCTTCATTTGATTGATTAGAACTTATTTTGAAGGGAAATGTGTTGTTGTTATTATGATGTAAAGGCCCAGCTGCTTTAGTGAATCAGTTTAAAACCAAGATGGCCCATTGCGTCAGGTTCAGGCTATTCAGGACAGCTTGCAGTCTTCCTCATCCAGCGCTCTTTTGGTTTATCACTTCACATCTCCACTGGAGGTCAGAAGAGTTTCACATGCAGCCGGTGTGGCAAACAGATTCACCAGCCCTCTCTTTGTGTACGTTTTTCAAGTGCTATAAAGTAAACCACCTCTGTGTCTCTGAAATAAGTCTTTGTTAAAAAATGGTCAATCCAGCAATTTATAGTTACATTTATGGCATTTTTAGGTAAAGTAATGTAAAAACAACACAACAACAGTAGGGGAGAGCGAGGAGCTTTGAGACTGTGGGGAGTGATGAGCCAACCCTTGTTTCTAGGAGACCATAGACAAAAGTGGTGACCACACATGTGATCAGACATTTAAAAAAAAGTTATCTACTGAACTTGCTGTGATGAAGACATCCCCGTGGAAGAGTTTTTACTGCATTTAAACGTGACATTTGTTTTGCAGTTCAAAGTTATTTTTCATGTCGTGGGAGTCATGATTCTTGTGTACAATTTCAGACACCTTTGAACAAAACTTAGACATTAATTATTGAATCAATCTCTTGTGCTGCTCTTCTGCAGCTACTTTTCTTTAAAGAGCCCCTGCCTTTCAAAGACACAATGTGGGAGAGTTCTCTGAGAACCTGACTTAAGTGATGGACAGGAAACATAATGATTATAGTCCAGGCATTGTCAATGTGGATCAACATGCTCCGCATTAAGGGCAAAAACTGGTCACCCAGAAAAAAAAGAGAATTAAAATATATTTTCTTAGTTAGAACCTTTCCGGTTGTCAGTGGTTTGTGCTTGTGTCTTTTATTAAGTATATTTTCATTCTTCTCAACTTGTACATTGTACTTTGGGCAGTGAAACTATAGTCGCATGAGGGGATGTTTGTCACTGTGAGTTTCCTGCGATACTAACTGAATACAAGGTGTTACCTACACGATGTGGTTGAGGTCGGCTTGGCTGTCATTGTTGTCATGCTATTCTAGGAAACTGTGTGGTAGGCCATCCTTAAATAACTTGCCTGATTCAAGCAGTAGTTTGTGGCTTTTAAATTATGTATCCTTTTACAAAATACATTTTATTCTCTTTAGAAGAATGAGCCCTAACTTAACAAATATTTACGGTTATATCAGACTTTACTGGAGGAGGATTGGGAATGATGGGTAACTTGAGATAAAAACAGGAAATTGCCTGAAAACAGCAATACTTGTTTTGTTACACACGAGCAGCCATCTTGGACGTTATGAAATGTTCCGGATCGATTTCAATCAAAAGAGTGAATCTGAACAAACAAGATTTCTGTCTCAAGGTTTTTCTTTATTTTTATCTTTTTTAAGTGGTTTCAGGAAATTAGAAATAGAGTTTAGTATCAACTTCTAAAGACATAACTGCTTTCCACCTTCAAAAAAATTACTTTATGCATACAACATTTTATACACATCAGTTATAGATCATGCTGAATGTTGCTCAGCTTTAAATGGGAACGATAAGTGGCATAATGGTCTATACTTATCCTGGAAAAATAGCATACATTTTTGGTTTGTTTGTGATCTTGTTTAGTAACTGTCTTGCAAGTCTTTACATCCTCGAAGTGTTGATGGCAGAATAGGTGCTGAAGTCAGAACTCTGGGTTGTCGTCCTCTTTGGTCTCTTTGATGCTGGACGTATTTCCAGTGCAGCATAACACACATCTTCATCCTTAAATGTGACATTTGTTGTTTAGAATCATAATCATGTTCAGATTCATTGTCATGATAAATGATATCTTACTGTTACACCTACCTGATTTAGTCTTGTTTGAGCTGTTTGCTGATCAGTTTGAGGTTCTTTAGCTGCGGAAATCAATACGTCATCATTACAGCATGACACAAACTCAAACTGTACATTAAGGGAATACATTGATTATCACTGATAAGTCTGACATTACAAGTTAAACTTTAGAAGTAAAAACATTAGTTACCTTCTTTCTTACAGAGGTGATACACCAGGAGAGAGGAGAGGAAGAGGACAGAGCAGCAACAGCTGGACACAGAGAGAACAGCAGCATCCAGCACACTCTACAGTCTCCGTTAACTTATTTTCCTGGGGATGAAGCTCACTGGAGTCTTAAACCAAAAAAAGTCAGTTGATTCGCTTAATTAAAACAATGAATAAAACATGTTAGTTTTTTTTAACAAACTCGACACAAGTCAGTTAAACTCATTGAAAGCTTGGATCCAAGAACCATAACATTTTCAAAACTAAAATCATTGTTTTATTTAAATTAAATTCATTAGAATTCAAGTTTTCATTTAACAGAAAGATATATTTTTTATTTTAATTGCAGAGTTGCATTTTAAAGAAATAGCCATTCTTATTTGACTAATGTGTCTGGTTTATCAGATTTTCAGCTTACTCCAGAAAATGCAATGTCCAACCTTTCATTTAGCTTGAGCCTGTCTATCTTATTTGAAATGTAGAATCATCCCAAAGCTTACCATGCAAAGAAGAAATACATATGGATAAAATGTGTGGCCAAAGTAAGAAGAAAATAATGATTTGAATTTTTTTGTATTCAGTACTGTATCATAATCATTAAGTCAATTGATTACATTCACTGCAGTCGGACATAGGTCTTGCAGGCACAAAACAAGAACAGCATACTTACTGACATGGATCCTTGTTGAGATGTTGCCATGTGTGTAAATATATGCAGAAGTAATTTGTTCGTTTTTCTCCACCTTAAACTGTTCAGTTCCACAAGTAGTAGAGCCCTTCATCGGTCTCAGTGATGTTAACGATCAGCAGGTCATAGGACTCAGAGGAAGAGTTTCTCACAAACTGGAAACGAGTTAGAGAATTCATAACATGTTTTATATCAATAGAGTCTTTTTTCCATGCATTTGTATTAAGGACGAGAGAAGGCTGGTTCTCATGAGAGCAGTTCCTGTACCACACGATGTATACTCCGGTTGATAACTTGCAGTCACAGTAGAGACTGATGCTATCTCCTGGTCTGACTGTCATCTCCAACTCTGATCCAGAGGTCCAATGACTGAAGGATACAACTCCTGGAAAACAATCACACAGTGCTCAGTGTAAAAAGTGTTTCAAGTTACAGCAGTTTCAGGGTCCTACAAAAAACAAGAATGCAAATGTTGAGGTAAATTCATTTTCTAAGGGAAATATAAAAATTGGATCAAAATAATTACCTAAGAGAAACATAAATGAAAATGTGCGGCCCGTCCATGTGTGGTGATGACCAAGAGGTAAAGACAGTGAAACAGGTTTTTCTCACAGATATCACGTCCTGCGCAGAATTTTCCGTTAAAGGAAGTAAAGGTAGCGATTGGTAGGTTTGAGTGGAAACATTTTTTCTGTTCTTGTTTTCTATTGGTCAAAATATATGTGGTATTCTTGGCTTTGATGTGATCTCTACATGAGATATAGGGCTACAATAACATAAACCCTAGTGTCTAACAGAGGTGTTACCAAAGATTTCAGAATAGAAATAACGTGCAGTTGTGCCTGAAATGGAATCAATGCTTGGTTTTACAGTGCACAGTAACTAAAGCAAAACCAAAAGCAAATACATTGTATGGCTATTCAAAAATCTTTCATAAAAGCATTTACTGATTTTGTAATTGCTAATCAAACTCAACCTCAACCACATCCTCTTCTTTTAAGACTTTATTTAGAAGAAAAATAAGTAACATGTAAGGAATGCTCTTCCAAAGTCTAGAGGCTCTTCGAAATAATTCACAAACATTTTTATATTTTATGTAAACTTTAGTTCTCTTCTCTTGCCCTCATCTGTCATTATAAGAGTATTCCTGAGGCACTCATCAGGAGTCCACTATTTAATAAATCCAAATCTTCAGCATCTTATCTTTAATCCCATCATCATCATCACAACCAGTGTCTAGGGGGGGCCAGTTTTACACACGGAGACATTTTCTAGACATCAGTAAAAATATTTGTTTCTTTTTAGCTAATCATTTATATTAAACAGGGATCTTTAGAAATGATTCAATATTGATTTTACCTCCAATAATATTAATTTAACAACAAAATGTAACAGTCCATCTTTTGTAATACCAAATACATTGTTCCATTTGAGATCTGCAATGACAATCTGTGGCTAGAGGCTTTACCTCCATTCACTCGACTATCACAATGTAATACTCGCGCTTCTATTGACTAGCGCTCCAACACATTGGACGTGTAAGGCTAAGGGATGGGTCATTTCTAAGAGGTTGACCCGGCCAGCTAACCAATCAGAGCAGACTGGGCTCTGGTTTCAGACAGAGGGTGAAAAGAGTTGCTGCAGCACAGGCAGTATGAGGGAAAGACAGACCTTTTGAACATTAAAATACAAAATACAAATATGAATCTGAAAAATACTTTACAGGCAAAGTTCACCTCTTTCCATCACAATAATCTAATTGAATTGACTTATTGTAAAGCCACCAACCCACTATTGCATCATTCATATTCTACTCTGATCTAGGGATCTATGTGTTAGTGGCTTTTATTCAAATACGTCTGCTGACCAAACATTGAGGCCTCACAAAACCGGGACAGACAGATGACACTATTGGCCCCACTCGAGATACACTCGGTCTACATACTAGACAACTGGGCTTGTTGATTTACACTGCCAACATGTTGCAGATCTATCAAAAATATATTTATAGACATGAAAACATATCAATATAATTTCATAGACAACTTTTATGAACCTAAAAACTGAAGCTGCAAGTGCCAGGTCCACTGTTCTGGACTTGGCAGCTTGGTTTACTGACTTGGCAGTTGACTTTTGTTTACAAATGCAATAAAGGATCAGTTCAAACTATAGGATATTTATTCCTTTCCCCCTTTTTTTTTTTTTCAACACAAGCTCCCCTTCCTGCCAAGAACCTGAAACCAGTTTATTAAATATTTTACAATAAACATGGCCCTTTCAAGGTAGTTGTAGGTGCTAATTCCTATAAACTGTATTATAATTTATAACTCCAACTCTGCCACCGGAAAAAATAAAAAGTAATTAAGATTAAGAAGAATATCATGCAGAAAACATTGCCAAAAAAAACCTGATAGTTCAACTGCAGTCCAAGGAGAGTGTTAAACGGAAATGGTGTGTGACAGTGCAGCGCCTGGAGACTTATTAAATGATGCTGATTAAAAACAAAACTGGGACTCAAAAAACAACACAACTTAATTGCAAGGCAGGCTGAAAAGGAATATACATATATATATATATATATACATATATATATATTTCTTGATTTCTGTGCATGCATTTGGTCTGCATGTTTGTTACTGTGAGTGTGTGCAGGTGTTAACCAGAGGATTTACAGCTTACGCTCATCTGCAGCATCAGGGGAGGGGAGAAACCACAACTGTTTCCATCCACTCGTCAGACTTCAACAGCTTGGTCACCCAGTTCGACCCTTGGATATGTGCATACACTTTGTGTGTGTATGCTTGCATTATTTGCATTTGTTTCTGCAACACAGGAAACAGTTTATTCAGGTCTCTAGGGAAGTGCAAACACTTAGAAATGTGTTTGAGACGTGCTCATCATTACTGACTGAAGGAGTTTCTTCATAGATTAATTACATTTTGGACTTTCATTTGACCAGGAAGGTCTTTTGAGACTCAATTATTCTATGGAGTCTTGGTATGAAATGGCAAGACAATCATGTTATGAGACAACAAAGATAATAAATATTGAATACATAAAAGTGTAGGGGAAAGATTAATTAAGGCACACACATTCTTATGAAACTGATCATTTAAAATATAGTGTAAAGAAAGCACTTGCCCATTTCAGTGATAATAAAATTCTAAGAAGTTACAGTATGTTTGTAAATCTTTAAGGTCGGTAGAGTCAATTATAATATTTTGTTGCTGTCTACTAAAAGAACATGGAGCCGCCCCCACATCAAAACTCTTTACCAGAATCTATACGCAGCCTTGGTACCGAGGAGAGCAGGGAGTCCTGTGAGCACAAGCTGAATGACATTGCTGTTGAAAATACATATATCAAGACACATTATGGAAGGTGCTCAAGGTTATCCTTATAAATGAAGGAGTGGCAGAGGTGGAAATGTCTGTGAATGTGCATAGGAGATGGTCAGCACATGTACAACACTGTAAAATGTAAAGTACAGCACAGGATTAATTACACTTTATTTAACAGTCTTTAATAATCTATGGACAAGAACTGCATTCTTTTTCTTTGTGTGTGTGTGTGTGTGTGTGTGTGTGTGTGTGTGTCTATGTCTGTGTGTGTTTATGTGTGTGATGTGTGCATCTGTTAGTACATCTCGTCTGTGTGTATAATACCTGAATGGATGTTTATATCCCCAATGACATACACAAGGTCAGCACTATTCTGCACTACAGCAGCTGCTAATGTAACTGTAACTGTTTTCAAGCATGTGTGTCCTTTCAGAGTCACTAGATGGCAGTGTGGCTGTTTATTGAGACCATTAGAGACAAACTACCCGTTTAGTACATCCTTTATGTAGAATTACTGTGCTCTTCTCCAGTTAGCACTGTACAGGGTGGTATGCAGTTGTTGGTGTATTGTATTTATATTTGAGTGACAATTTGGTTTGGGAAAGGAGTAAAATAATATTTGAAGAGGATACTAAAATAACACAAGGGATTTTAACTGCGTTATAGCAGAAAATGATAGGCTTGAGGAAGCCTTTTTTATATTTTGCTTTGTGATTACACGTAACCTAATACTCTACCTATGTCTCTCATGTCTTCTGAAGGCACTATTAATTCAGACAGTGTTAATTATAATACTAACAATCATGTTCTGAACAAAACACATTTTCAAATGTACTTGTCACCTCTTAAACTATGCTATACTGAAAACCAATTATCCTATTATATGTGATAAAGAGAAATAATGTAATAACGGAAAATGTGCCAACACAGCCAGATGTGAGGGCAGCATGACCTCTTTCAAATGTTTGGAAAACTCTACCTACATGTAACGCACATCGAAACAATGAAAGGGACATATAATACACGACTGTGAAATGTGGTGCAATTCAAGTCAGCAACCATGCCGTTTTTAAAGCTCTAATTGTCCAATGTGTGTTTTAATTCTTTAAAAGGTGCATTTATTATTACACATAAATAAGAAAAATAAAATTCAGATAATGAGAAAATATAATAAATGTTACAGTATAGAGGTCAAGAAGACACAGGCTTATAACACAGACATTCCCTCTAACAATAAATTGATTTAGATAATAATAATAAAAGAAGGATACCAAACGAACTGAGCATGAATCATAGACAACAATCCGATAAAAAAACAATGAAATACATGAAAACAAAACAGGAAAAGATGAAAAAATATCAACATTTCAAGAAGTAATTGAACATCATGAATTATTTGATAATGCCCTTTCATTTCCTTTTAAAATGTTCAAAGGATACCGAGCTCTTGATAACCTTTACTTTGGTATTTCATATCTGTAAAGCACAATATCTCGGGGGTACCTGCCATGTTTCATTTGAGTAAAACTGTCTAGTAAGCCATTTATAGAATTCATTTAGGAATTGCATTTTTAGATTTGGTTCAATGATGATGATAAAGACAACTATAATGACAGTTGTCTCTGTATGTATATGTATATGTGTGTGTATGGTTGTGTGTATCTGAGTTTTGATTATCTCGCCAACTTTTTGACTGATTGTTCTTCCCTCTTGGCATGTTTGTTGCCAAGGACCAGAGGGGGTGCGTTGATGCCTGTTAAGTTTCTGTATGTTTTCTATAAAATAGCATTTATTTCTGTGCCGCTATGCTAATGGAGATAGTGTGTGTGTGTGTGTGTGTGTGTGTATGTGTGTGTGTGTGTGTGTGTGTGTGTGTGTGTGTGGGAGTTAAATACGTTTCATTTGACTGTTTCGGTGCAGGTGGCGAGAGTGGCAAAAAGGTGCACCACCCTTATGTGCGACAGCCAGTCTCAACATTGACTTTCTTGCAAAGCGTTTATCGAACCTGACAGGCTTAGGCTTAATTAAGGCCATTCAAGATACATAGCCTATGGCATTGCTAATGTATACACGAACAAGGACCCACAATTCAAAACCTATGAAGCAGCATCACAAGCATATCCTGAACCAGCTGAGCGCCACCTTTATTATTTGCACCTTTGCTTTTCCTGCTATGACATTCGAGTATGTCTGATTCGAGAAAAATAACATTCTTTGATAAGTCTGTGTAGGGGGTTGTGGTGGATGTATTTGCCAACAAAACATAAGAGGACTGTTGATTTGCCAACAAAACTTCAACAGACTTTTAGTTTCCCATGTTAAACTGACATTAAATGTTATTTTTTTATAAAGCTGGACCATCATTATAAACATATGTGTGGGTCATAGCTGTGGTATTATAACAACATAACACGGCTAGCTTACCATAAACAAATGAATGAACTCAAATAAATATATTTCCCATAACCGATACAAACAATTTTTGTGCATGAACCTACATTTCACTTTTTTAACTGAGGGCAGAAGCCAACCAAATCATTTGAACTCCAAAGCTTCACTTATAACGTTGACTATCAAAAGTCGTTTCATGTCAACATTCAAATGCTGCTCGGTTTCTTTTTTTGTTGCATTCTGTTAAAACCCAGTTCTGCACAATTGCAAATAAAGACAAGGCTACACTTATATTTTTAGTGTCATACAATTTGATTTCAGTGGTAGCTGCATATTTATTTCCAATTTGTGTACTCCATAATAAACAATAACTCCAGGGCTTTGTTAAGTGCAAACTTATTCAAATAAGTGAAATACAATTATAACAAAAATTCACTACATGTCTTTTTCTAATAAAATACTCGAAATGTGTTGCTTTTAAACTGTTCAAATACAACATTTTCACTGCAGTGTAAAACTTTTAGCTTTCTGCTTCCTACTCACACAGAAAGTAATCAACTTCATCAACGGGGCGGTCCAGTTGCAATCAAACAGCACCATAAATAACATTTACATAACCACACGTATTCAGGTTGATGAAACTGACCTCATTATCATATTACAATATTCATTAAAGAAATTAGATTATACCAACAAGGATAACCTCAATAATCCAATACATCACTGTTTCCCAATTTAGGATTTTATTCAGAGTTTTTCTTTTTCTTTTAGAATGAGACTTAAAAAAATATCATGAAACACATAAAACGTGATGTTAAGACCTTAATTGAAGCTTCAAATATAAAATAAATAACATTTGGTATACCCCTTTAAAACAATATATAAAGACAATGACGAGCGGACTCCAGAAAGTAAACTGTCCATGTACACTAGGACAGCGGTTCTCAAACTGTGGTCCGCGGACCACTGGTGGTCCGCGAGGGTACTGCAGGTGGCCCGTGGAAAAAAGCTAAATAAAATCCACTTTTTATTATCAAGGATTTTCGGGGACCCGAAGACACATTTTGAGTTGTATACACTGTTGGAAAGAGGAGATTCCTAGCTTTCTAATGATATCAGGCAGTGGGGTAGTGGTTGTTGGGCTCATCGGACATTTATGAGAGAAAATATCTAATGTCCGAGTGCAAGTGAATGCACCACAAGACACGAGCCTTGTAACCCCTCCCCCGGCCCTGGCGCGAGCGTGGAAATATGATTGGCGAACAATATTGTGGTTTCCAAGTTAACATTGATTGATATGACTGCGATTAAATCAGCATATACTTCTGCCAGGGGATGCCACCCCTCAAAATCTCCTGCCACCCTCTTGCCACCCCATGAATATTTTTCTAGATCCACCCCTGAGTAGGCTATATTTTTCGTTTCGTTTA
Organism: Dissostichus eleginoides; assembly: GCA_031216635.1. NCBI lineage: Eukaryota > Metazoa > Chordata > Actinopteri > Perciformes > Nototheniidae > Dissostichus > Dissostichus eleginoides. The sequence goes on along the minus strand of CM062266.1, from coordinate 19,864,654 downwards.
TTTAATAAGTTAATTTTTTTGTTTTGTTTTGAGATTTAAATAGATTTTGAAAGTGGAGATAGAGAGAGAGAGAGAGAGAGAGAGAGAGAGAGAGAGAGAGAGAGAGAGAGAGAGAGCAGCGCTGTCTGCTTAGTTGCAATACTGTAGCTCAAGCCTTTATGCAACTTAGGCCTATACATTGTTTATGTTACTTATATGTCTGTGTCCATGGTTTTGAGTCTCTGTGTGTGTGTGTGTGTGTGTGTGTGTGTTGAGCGCAGCGCCGTCTGCTTTTTGCAGTACAGTAACTAAAGTAGGAGCATACCGGTAGTTTTTTGTAGACCTGTCTGCCCGTTTTGTGAGTGCACTGCGCGCGTGCGCACTTGTGGCATTGTTTGGGATGACCTAATTAAAATACCGTCCGCCGTCCTCTTTGAGACACATACACAACGCAGACAGACACGGGTCACAAAAGTATCAAATAAGCTTAAATTTACTTTGATTGTCTATAATTAACTATAAGAAAATATCGGCGTTTTAACACTACGTTTATGTACTTATTTTTACGGTTTGCAGATGAGGTGGTCCGCGAAAATCCTTGATAATAAATAGTGGTCCGCATAAACAAAAAGTTTGAGAACCCCTGCACTAGGAAGTACATCAGGAGCTTTAGCTTCACATGGCTAGTTCAGGCGCAGTTGAATTTGGAGAACCATCTGGAGTAAACAATGATAGCCAAAACGATCCTGCCTTACCTATCATCATGGTGGTTCCTATTACCATTTACCCTGGGTGCTGGTGCTTTGATGCTTTTTGATTTGAAGATGAAAAACGGATATGGGAAAACTCCCTCTTTAGAAGGTAAGGCAATGGTTTGGACAGCATGTGGGAAAATGTTTGTTAGTAACTGAAACCCACTAAGCATAACTATCTGGCCGTGAATGCATGTTTTTTCTTAACAATTATTACTCAATATACAAAGAGATATCTGTACGCTTTTATGTATTTTCTCAAACCCATGTTAATGATAAGCAGGTTAAACGTCTTTGATAGATTTACTAATCCTTTGAACCTCACAAAAATGAGTCGACTCGGTAAGCTAATGTATTCATTTGATCACAACTCAATCAGCTACAGATTGAAATATATAAATGTAGGCAACCATGAGTGTGATAGAAGTCTAATCATAAGCTTAAGAATATATTTTTAGCAAAATAGCCCACCCTTTGTAATTGCAGATATAATTAATTGCCTTGTCTCCTTTCCTCCTTTCAGAACCTATATCCTTATCTGCACTGCGGTGATACGTTTTTTTAAATGTTTAAATGTATTCTACTAATTCATCCAAAAAAGAAAAAAGTATAATTCATACACACAAAGATAAACAAAATTAGTAGAAGCGGGAGGGCTGAAGCATAGATTATGGGAAGTAGCCCTCCCGTGAATCATCCTAATATAAAATTGGCATTATTGCGTCAAAAACGTATTGAAATTAAGGAGTACAAAGAAATTAAGAAAAACTAGGGAAAAAATAAATTGAAGTTAGGGAAAAAATAAATAAATGCATATATATATATATGAAAACTAGATATAATGTCATTTTCTGCACATGTCAATAGCAGTTGACTATCTTTTTTGTTAAGTCAATGAACATTTGTGATTACTACCATAAGGTTGGGTTCAACTTGTATCCCGGCAAAAGATGCTCGTTAATCCAACATTTTGAACTCATTATTTCCAAATGTTGATGCATCATTGGATCATTAAGCGTCAACAATCAACATTACTTTTTAAGAATAACACCTCTACATTTTTCTAGGAATGGGAGATTGCAGGACACGTTTTCTCCAAACATATCTTTTCTCAGCAACCTAAACTCAACACACAGCTTCGCAAAAACCTTCACATTTGTGCAGTCCCCTACTATGAGTCTTTATGGACAACTCTACTCCTTTTATGTGCCTTACAATTGTTTTGTTACAATTGTGTTGTATCAAGGTCTTCATACAATATGTCTTTTGTAGCTTTAAAAACAGACTTGCAATCTTAATAGATGCTTCAGTTAAATTATAGGTGGAAGTTGTCTTTTTTGATGAATGTTGCTGCTCACAAAGAAATACAGAATTCTGCTGGATTTGGATGCACCTGAGGTTTTTCCCAGGTGAATAGGGATTATTGAATTTTGTGTGCATGGTTTGGCAATGGCATTCAAATGCACTACGCTTGAAACCAAACCAATATAATTTAATTTATCAAACATAAAGGGTTAAATCAATAACAAAACAAATCCTCAGTCCAACTTCTCTTGAAATTCTCTATGTGTGGTCCGGACCTTTTTTTTCCATCTGGAATGTCATTACACTGCCTTGTTCGTCACATTGTCAAATAGGACCGAGGTTGCAACCAAAGACTTGATATAAAAAGTGGATGTCACTGTTTTGTTTGTGGACTATGGTTTTAAAGCCTCAAGCATTTATTTTGGCAGTGAAAAATATGTTTGGAGCAAACAAAATATTAAAATGAACTTTCAAAAACTGATAACACTGTGAAAGTGATAAAGTTCTAAGATGAAAATAAATAGAAGACCATGTCTGGACAACACAACGCTAATGACCTGTCAGCAAGGTAGCAATGCCCTAAAGCAGGGATGTCGAACTCAATTTCATCACGGGCCACATTATCATTAAGTTGCACTCAAAGGGCCGGTTGTAACTTTAAGACTATATAAATATATATATATATACATATATAAATATATATAAAATGATGTATTATTACATTATTGCCTATGCATTGGGTTATTATCGAATAGGGTAATAACTTCATAATGAACTATGTCTGAAAGCAGAAGTCTAGGGCAATTAATTGCAAAAAATTGCAAATCTCTTCAGTGCGCATGTCACAAAACGAGATGCATTGTGGGACAATGCTTCTGTAAAGTGGCATGAAACCGTATAATAAACGTATTATTCCTTGCAAGCTCTTGCCTGCCACATAAAATGATGTCGCGGGCCGGATTTGGCCCCGGGGCCTTGAGTTTGACACCCCTGCCCTAAAGTATATCACTGTTTATTTTATTAACAATGAACATCATGCCCTATTGAAAAAAGACTTTAAACTAGCGACCCAGGAGATAAGAAATAAATCAAGTGAAAAGTCAGGTAATTTTCTCAGCGACTCAGCGAAACTCAGTCTTCTTTTTGCAACCAGTGGAGTTGTATGGAGCTATATCAGGGTCATAAGTTTTGATCATTCAAAAAAAATACAATTTATTTGAAAGTTCAAGTTTTTATCCTGAATTTTGAAAAATACAATGATTTATTCAAACCAAAAATAAGTATTTGAAATCATTTTTCAGGTTGAATATTATTTTGATTCAGTTCAGCAATTTTTTGGAATAAAATATTTATTTTCATATTTCACTTTTATACATATTTTGATATTTGAATCCTTATTTTTTTCAGTTGCAGATTTTACGTTTTCAGATTCAAAACAATTATTTTTTCAGTTTCAAATATTGTTTTTTCAGGTTTCACATTGCTTTTCACCTTCAGCTCGTTTTTCACTTTCAGGTCTTTTTTTTTCGCTTTCAGATCTTTTTTTTTCGCTTTCAAACTTTTGGCCCTGATGTTGCGTGGGGGGCGGGGCTTACCAAAGAGTAGTTTGGCATCCTGAGTGACAGGCCTCCCTCTGTCATGTTGCCTTCATGGATGTTAGGTAGCGCGAAAAATATAACTCAACACTTTCTATACACACATGCTGCGTTCATGGAGCTACGTGGAAGTGGGCAAGGACAACGCTTGATTGCGGATATTTAATTTCACATTCTAGCAGTTTATTGCTCTTATACCACGATTGTTGCCAACTACGATGCTCAACAGCTCGCTTAACGGAACTTTGATGCTGGTATCAGTTTTGTTTACCACCAATCACGGGAGTATTGTGTATAGAAAGTGTCGAGTTATATTTCTCGCGCTACCTAACATCCATGAAGGCAACATGACAGAGGGAGGCCTGTCACTCAGGATGCCAAACTACTCTTTGGCAAGCACCATCCCCCAAGCAACATCAGGGCCAAAAGTTGAAAGCGAAAAAAAAAGATCTGAAAGCGAAAAAAAACGATCTGAAAGTCGAAAACGAGCTGAAGGTGAAAAGCAATGTGAAACCTGAAAAAACAAGATTTGAAACTGAAAAAATAATTGTTTTGAATCTGAAAACGTAAAATCTGCAACTGAAAAAAATAAGGATTCAAATATCAAAATATGTATAAAAGTGAAATATGAAAATAAATATTTTATTCAAAAAATTGCTGAACTGAATCAAAATAATATTCAACCTGAAAAATGATTTCAAATACTTATTTTTGGTTTGAATAAATCATTGTATTTTTCAAAGTTCAGGATAAAAACTTGAACTTTCACATAAATTGTATTTTTTTGAATTATCAAAACTTATGACCCTGAAATAGCTCCATAGAGTTGCCCCTGCTGGATATTAGAGGGAAGGCACATTTAAAGACCCACTGAAGTGTGCGACGGTGCATGATCTTTTATGCTAATACGTATAGTAATGACCAAAATTGTCCATTGGAACCCATATCAAAGATGTTGGAATAGCAACGAATTTGACGAGTTAGAATTTTCCGCTGGGAAATTCGCAGTCGACCTCCGCCTTCGTGGGCGTGGCTTGCGATCTACTGCGTGACGTCACAAGATGGGCCAAGCCGAAGTGTTTACATTCACCACCATTCATTTTGTCTCTATTTCAAAGTCGAATTTACCAACGTTTTTGAGCGAGTATTTGATTGGAAAGTGTTTCGCAGTCGACTGGAAGTGATTGCCAATCGAGAAAAGCTGACAATGGAGGCGACAGTGACGAAAAAGGGAGGAAAAACACACGGGAAGCGATGCATTGCCGCTGGCTGTGGTAATGTGAAGTCTGCCGAAGTGGCGATGTTTCTGTTCCCAAAAGATGAAGGTGAGTGGCTGGTGTCATTGTTTCGTAGATTCGTAGATTGTTTATGAAAAATAAACGCCACTGTGTTGATGTTTCTGTTCCCAAAAGATGAAGGTGAGTGGCTGGTGTCATTGTTTCGTAGATTCGTAGATTGTTTATGAAAAATAAACGCCACTGTGTTTGTGTTAACTAACAAGACTGTCATGGCGGCGGCAGAGCTCAAGTCGAGTTTCTCCGCCTGGAGATATTCTCACTATTTCACTTTTGTCGAGCACAAAGAAAAGAACGTTTTAGTTAAATGTAAGTTGTGTCTTGGCGGGTCAAAGATCCTATCGACTGCCCAAAACAGCAATTAAAATCTGTTGAAACATCTGCAGAAAAAACATGCTGGGACGAAGCTAGTAGCGAAGCTAAGACCACAGACCCAGACTCATCCGACGCCATTCCACCTCCACCTAAGCAACAGCGGCTGGATTGGCACTTTGAAACATATCTTTGTGTTTGTGTTTGTATAGACCACATTGCTTAGCAGAGTTCAGTGATGCAAATGCATGTCAAGTTGATCAACAGGTTGTATTATTCTCCGATGCAATAACAGTACTGAAATGAAGGCTACAGTATAAGGGCATTAATGGGTGCCCTTTTCTAAGTAACTAAGAAGTTACTTTTCACAGTAACGCATTACTTTTTGGTGTAAGTAGTGAAGTAACTAGTAATTGTAACTACTTACTGGTTTTCAGTAACTAGCACAACACTGCATGTGAACATGAATGTTGCATCATGCTATGAACAGATGAATGTATGATCAGGTGATGGCCAATCCTGTGTGTAGATCTACTCTAGATCTATGACAAAATATTGTCCTCAACTAAATTGACTTCCATGGCCACTTTCCTCATCTATCCTGTCCGAAAAGCTGTCAAAATCACTAATTTCTCTCGCACCAGTATCACTTTCCGAAGTCTCTGCCATGTTTACAATCACAACTGGGCCCATCTTGTGACGTCACAGCCGCTATCGTCTGCAGCAGCGGTAGGCTCAGACGGCCGTTCACGGGATGAAAAATTTGCGATGTTTATCTCGTCCCTCGCACTTCCTAAAAAATTATTTTAGCCATGAACAGGTACAATTATATGTAAGAAATGAAACTGCCATTTCATTTTGGTGCAAAAAAATGCACTTCACTGGCACTTTAAGGCACTTCCTTATTGACTTCACTTTTCAGACATGAAGGTTTAAGGAATTACATTTCCTTCAAAACAAATGTTCTGCTGCAGATTAGTTGTATATAAAAGTATAGACGACAGGTTTTACTATAGAAATTACTGAAAGCACTATAGAATAGCTCAAATCTGTAGAGCACATCATTGCAATAGCAACCAGCAGAAGTTAATTCAACTTCACAATGAAATGTATAACAGCGCCAAGGACTACTCCAGGAAGAAAGATAAAGAAAAGGCCTAAAGCGACTCCTCTCCTTTGACATCCTATCAAGGTCAATTTATGGGCGCTTTCTCATCTTACCTCAAGTGCACTGCACGCCTCAGCTTGTGAATACACATTTAAACAATGGTGGATTGGTCTCTCAGTAAGACACATCGGGTCCTTATGGCCAGCCTGTTCGGCGGTCCAAGGAAAGAGACAGAACAGCTCTGCAGCAGCTACGTCACTGTGGTGCTGCACACATATGAGACAAATTGCCAAAAATCATTCTCCAGTTGACTCCTGCTTAGCTTCCTTCACACAGAACTAATTTTGAATAAACACGCACAAAGAGAAATAGGAGGCATTCAAATAAATGCACACATCCACCCACCCACGCACACGCACACACACAAACACACAAATAAACACTCACTTACTCACTCATCCAGCTTACTCTCACGGCATGCCAAAGCTAGGGTCATAGCCATGGGCGTCGCCTGGGGTAGGCATCCGGGGCTTTAGCCCCGGATGTTTTTTCTTTAGCCCCGGACAAATTCTCCCTCAATAATATAATACATTAACCGTACTTTACCTAGAGGACGGTAGAATTTGTAATTTCCCGTGTTCAGTGAATGCAACAGAGGAAAGACATCACCAGACCAATCAGAGAGTTGCATGGAAATAAACGTGTTTTATTGGCTGACAGTAACGTACCTCTCCTCTGTGACAGTGTTTAAACTTTAAACTGTCAGCGGAGTTTCTGAAGATGCAGAAAGAAACAATTGACTTGGTGCAGGCAGTAAATTACAAAACAGCAGTTGAGAACAACACACTGAAAAGTTACCAAAGTGACGAGAAAGCACTTGTAGTCTATGATATTGATATTCCCGAAACTGTGACACAGAAGAAGAAGCGTAGAAACATGGAAGACTTTGTAGTCGAGGCATGATGTGGAGCACGCTCTCACATTAGCTTATTAGCTCAGATTAGCTATTGATGATCACGTTGATAAATCATATAAAACCAATAGCCAAACACACAAAAAACATGTTGCTGTGTGAGCATTAAACGATTAACATCAAACTAAACAAACACAACAGAACGTTATTGTCCTTATAAAAATAAAAACATACATTTTGTCCACCGACATAATACAGGCACCTTAACCTCGAGAGGTCCTCACATGTTATGAGAATTTCCCACAATCCATTGCCGTAACCCGTAACAAAGCTAATAGAGAACCGCAGTGACGCGTCCTAAAACCCGGAAGTAAACTTCTTCCGGTTCCATCGTCAAAAAACAATGCAATTTCTCCATAGGGTTTTGGAAAATAGCTCAAAATAAGGTCTGTGGTTGAAACACATTTAAGAGAGGGATCACGTTTTGTTCAGCCAGATAATCTCCACATATCTACGCTACTTTTATAATTTTCGAATCATAAATCTAGTCGCCAGAAGCAAAATGCTAACGTTATGCTATAAAGGAACTACAAGCTAGAACGGCAGGGTCGCACTACTCAACGTCACGCCAACTTAAGATCGCCTCAACTGACTTTCGCGCGCTTGCATATTTTAACAAAGCTTAACAAAGCAAAAAACAAACTGCCGAGTAAAATTGGAAAACACTGGAAATTAACTATTCTATAATGTGTAAAACTACGGTGCCAAAAACGACTATTAACGACTATAAATGATGATGGTCAGATAAAGATATAGATACTAAAGATACTACAGATACTTAAGATAGGCATATACTCTCTTTCAAGCAAAACACAGGGGGAAAGAAATTTAGCGGGAGTGTTTACGTAATCGGCGTAATGACGTACAACGGCCTCGACCATTTCTGTAGTCCACTAATGCCACTTGTTAACAACCATCGTTTTTCCGACACGTAAACTCTTCAGAAATCACCAGCGGGGTCACTGCTGATGTATTTAATGTGGTAGAACAAAACGTGATCTATCTCTTAATTTTGTGTCAAACACAGACCTTATTTGGAGCTATTTTCCAAAACCCTATGGAGAAATTGCATTGCTTTTTGACGAAGGAACCGGAAGTGGTAAAAATGCTAACTTACTTCCGGGTTTTAGGACGCGTCACTGCGGTTCTCTATGCAGGCACACGTTTGTTTGTGACACCAGATGGCGTAATTCTTCTTTTCTTCTTCTTCTTCTTCTTCAATGGCGAATCGCTTCCACTTGGAGCATATATCGCCACCTCTGGCGTAATTCTCCGATTTAACAAGGATTTTATACCAACCTTTATAACTCTGTGTTACACACACACGACACACCTATATGCCGTGAGCTGATTATCGAGCCTTCATTGTAACAGATCTGGTAGGCCACCACGTTATTCTTTACTTTCTACGTCTTTATATGTAGAAGATATTACTTTTTTCTCCGTCATGGTGTTTCCATAGCAACAACAACTTCCTGTCAACAGCCTAAACTCGCCTTCAAAATAAAAGCACAGGAAGTTAACCTAAATTACATTTAAGACATACAACTGCAACGAAAGTAACAAAAAACAATGTAATATCCTTTTCAGTTTCACAGAACACAAATTGGGTTATTTACATAATATGTTTACAGTACTGTCTATTGTTATTTTGTATTATTCTTTGCGGAATTTGGCCGTGTAAAATGTCCTCTTGGGTTGCTGCAGCCAATGCGTGACGTCATTGGTAAGCGTAACGAACCCCGAACAGATTCTGGTACCTACACCGCCACTGTGGGCTAAGCCCCGAATGTTTCCAGGTCCAGACGACGCCCCTGGTCATAGCCACTCGTGGTGAATGAGTGCCAAACAGATTTGAGCAGATGAGGTGAGGGGAACCCAAAAAACTCTTAAACTCAAATTATCTCTCTCTGTCTTTCTCTCTCCTTTTCCCCTCTCAGTGCCTCCCTTTGTGTGTGCCCCCCCATGTCTGTTTGCCTCATTGCTTCAGCCTAAACTGACGTTGTTTTCCCCCCATTAGCCTTATTAATCTTTTTAATCAGCGGAGTGTGCACACTCGTTAGCATCAGGGTTAGCCGCATGGCGACCCGGTGGGGATTAACATTCAGCAGGTTAGTCATGATGTCAACCACAGCCTCAGAAGCTATACACCTCCCATTAGCAGCCAATAGGTGACTTGTTCTCAATTACTGACCAATACACAATAATCACACTTAGTGACTTTTCAGAAAGAAGCTCAGGCTCACACAGATGCTCAAATTAATGTGCACACACACACAAGAAAAAGTGGAGCAGGTTAAATGAAGCGAGGGAGACAAGGAGGGACAAGTTAAATGAAGGAAAGAAGAGGAGCTTTCCCCTCCACCTCATTCTAATCTGTTGTGATTGTATCCATAGTCAGCTCAGTTCGAGGCCAGATGGCCAACAACTCACGAATGCATGCATGCGCACACACACACTCACACACATGCACACTCACACACAAGTGCAAACACACACACACACACATAAGAGCACGCACACACACACACACACACACACACACACACACACACACACACACACCTTAATTCTCAAAGGAAAGCGATCTGAAGTACAGTAAATTTGCCTAACCTTTAATCATATTACTTTAACATGAAGTGCATTTTGGTGAAAATTAAAAGAAAGAAAATACAAGAAAACTTTAAAAGATATTCAATTAGGAAAACGAAAATGAAAGATGGAGAAGAAGAATGAAGAAAAGGCAGTATAAAGAGTAAAGGGAAAATAGAGGACAAAATAAGTCTTCTTTTTTATCTCGTTTTGTGTTGTTGCAGCGTGTGACTGTTTCGACCCGCTGGCAAAAGGGTTTGTGTTCAATCACACTTTCCTCTGAGACGGAAATTAGAGTGCTCTCTTTGGAGCCTCACGGCAAATTTGCACACATGCGCACACACACTCCTGCCCATAGCACATGGACTTGCATGCATCCACACACACTGTGCTTGTCTTTATCCGAATAACCAGAGACTGCACGCCTGCTTGCCTAGCTGGCTGGATGGCTCACTACTTGCTCAGGGGCAAGTCTGACATGAATCCCGTCTGATGCCTGTTTTTGCACTCCGATGATTCAATTAAGAGGGAGAAGGGCCCATGCACTGCTGCTTACACGGTCAGAAGTCGCGCCAAAACCCCGGGCCATGGGGTTAAAGTGAGAGGAGGGATACATTACATGATGTTACCTTCATGCGCTGACAAGAAGAGACAAGGTGTGACCTATGGAGCATCTTAGCCGGCTCAATGGCAATATGACCAGCAGGCCCGGACTGGCCATCGGGAGGACCGGGAGGTTTCCCGATGGCCTGGCCTGCTAAGTGGCCTGCTGGCCTGAGGATTCTTTTTTTAATGTATGTATTGTGAACGCAACGCTGCGCAAATGTGGGTCTGACTCTGCCTCACAGGGTGACTCGCTGTCTACATGATGTGGCCTGCCGACATGGCCACTTTCATATAGATCATACACTAATGCCCTCGATTGGTCTCTGTGTGTCATTCAAGCTCGGGAGGGTGTGTGTGTATGTGTGGCGCGAGCGAGCGAGAGAGAGAAAGCGCGCGCACCGGTTACGTGTATTGTTGTTGTTAGCATCTGGTGCTAGCTAGCTGCGCTAACGGATATAAGGAGCTGTTTCAACAACAAGGTGGAGGAGAGTCCTCTCCTGTCAGACTGAGAGAGATAACTACAGCTCAGGTGAGGTTAAGGACTCTCTGAGTGTTTAGATAGTTAACTTAGTCTAAGTTATCTCTGGGTCTCAAACGGTTTGGTCACCATTTATGTAAAAACATATTTCCATTTGAGGGGGGAGTGATTAGTAAAATATGCATGAATAATAATAAAAAAACGTTAACTAGGTGAAAAAAGGTAAGATAAAATTTTAAAACTTGTTGAGAGCTAAAACTAGTCTTTGCTTCTGCCTCAAAGAGGAGCAGGGGGGAGAGGAGGGAGATAGGTGAGGCTGGTTCAGGAGCCCAGACACACTCACAACTATAAATGAACCAAAAACAAATAAATAAACAAGTTTCAATGTTTTTTCATATTGGATATGGTATGTTATTGGTTATGGCCATGTTCTTATGATTTTATGATTATTTAAATTTATAAAACGGACAAGTCAAATCAAGCAATCTGATTGGTTCTTAGCTATATCACGGGTAGAATTGTAGTTACTTTTCACAACAAGTCAGTATCCCTCCGCGTCTGAGAAAAACTATAACCGTTACAACTGTTACATTACGTCCGTTACGAAACTAACTAACTAACAAAGATTAAGATGGAAACATGTAAGGGATAATGTGCAGCAAGGACTTATTGACCGTTGTTAAGGACGCTCACATCTGCAGAAAGAAGTCCGGTCGATTTAACTGTATACAGTCGGGCCGAACCACGCCCCTTAGCTGTGATATAATGAGCATATACCACGGCCTGTCGTGAGCTATTGCTTAAGTATACAGTTCTGTTTCATATGGGTGTAGTCTCTTTATTTCCCCCTCAAAATGCACCAGATTGATGCATTTAAGTCCAACATTTAAAAAAAAATCTTACCGGGGGAGCATGCCCCCGGACCCCCCTATAGGATTTGAGGTCCACCCCCCTTTAAATATGTTCACATGAATAGGTTCTTAAATAGATTTGCAATTTTTTTTAAATAGTAACCCATGTCCATATGTTTATTTTTGGGTAGTAGATTTAGAGGGCTATCACTATGGGCAGCAACGCTGTAAATCTTGACAAATAAATCCAGCAAATGGCACAAAAAACTGGTAGTGGCCTGGCTGGGTGTATAATTCCCGGCCTGACTTATTGTCCCAGTCCGGCCCTGATGACCAGTGTGACTCTGAAGGAAGGCGGCTTAGATCCGCAAGGGCATTTTGGTGTGATAGTTCAAAACAGGTTGCATTCATACAGTGGTTACAGTGCATACTCAAATGCCTACAGCCTGCACCCATAACTACACCAACAGATTACAGTCAACATATTTAACAACAAACCTGAATACTTTGGAGAAACGTAAGAAATGCAGATGTGAATCATGCTATAGATGTTGTCAACACAATTCAACACCTTACTAACATCTGTGTTTGATATATAAAATACACAACCGACTCTCCAGAACAATTAGAATTGAATAAAGCTTAGAGTAAGTTCAATCATGAAGACTATCTTTATGCTTGTACTAATTGGGTGATTAGGGGTGATTAACTTAAACCAACCAGATTTGATACAATCTCCACCAGCCAATCATGTCGCTTCTGTCAAACTTCCTGTTGACCTCTCTACTGTCAGCTGTCAGGCAAAATCATCGCAGCCCTCCTTCACCCCGTTCACCTTCAGTTCATCATATACAGCACAGTGCTCAGGTCGAGCTCATCAGAAGTCCACTCTTCATCACTGCCGGATCTTCAAAAATGCCCTTCATCCCATCCCCACCACCAGTGTCTAGACCTCCCAGGGGGATTTTCTGTTCTTCTACACCTTCACCCATCATATTTGTTCATTTAGAAAGAAGTATCTCCTGATCAATCTTAAAGAATATCTTGGCAAGGAGCACTGAAGTTGGTTTGGCAGCCGAACAATTTTGTGTAATATGTTGATTATTCCTTTAATTTGACACCTACCTTTCAATAAGCCAATTCAAAGAGATATTACAAAATATATCTTTATAATTAGACAAATTGCACACAAAATGAAAATTAGACAGAAAACGAAAAAATATATTTAGAAAAGCACATGACATTGAATATAAGTAAACAACGAGACATTGCTCATCACATTATGAATTAAACCAGCTCTTTTTGAAAAAGAGTTACTATTGCTTCCTTTAAATATTTGTTGGTCTTTATTGTTAAAGATAGATGAGACAAAGAGAGAATAGAGACTTTAATGCCACTCCATTTATTTACTGGCCTGTTTTTCTAGTCCTCATTAAGGGACACTACGTAACATCACACTTCCACCTCTCCATTAAACACATGTGCACTCCCTTTAGATCCAATGTGGCTCCCTATTCTTACCACACACACACACACACAGACAGACACACACACACACACACAGCTCTTGTACAATAAAACACAAGCACACACACAAGCAGATCACATATGGTCATCTCAATTGAAAGAGAGAAACACAGAAAACTCATTCAACCAGGAAAATCTTGCCCCCCCCCACCACCCCCACCAGACACACGCACACATGCAATGCCATGCGTTTCTTGCCCTCCTTCTACTCCACTGCTCCGCTAATGTCATTCTTGACATGACACCAATGTTATTCTTCTTCACATACGTTAAGGAGCAGTGAACATCGTGTCCTAACTAGGGCAAGCATAAGGCCAGTTAGGATGTTTTATGTTCGGAGGACCTGGTGTGTGTGTGTGTGTGTGTGTGTGTGTGTGTGTGTGTGTGTGTGTGTGTGTGTGTGTGTGTGTGTGTGTGTGTGTGTGTGTGTGTGTGTGTGTGTGTGTGTGTGTGTGTGTGTGTGTGTGTGTGTGTGTGTGTGTGTGTGTGTGTGTGTGTGTGTGTGTGTGTGTGTGTGTGTGTGTACGGTGTGTTCTTGGTATCTTTTAAAAGGAAGCACTATTGTTAGAGGGGAGATTGCACATCTAAAAGCAAAATTCACTCAGGAAGCATTTGTTCCGGGAGGAGATGAGTAAGGAGATGAGATGTTTTCCTACCAGACACACACATTCTAACACACTCTGAACACACAAAGATACAAGGACTACAAGCAACAACACACGCTCACACACTTACATACACCCCTCCTGAGGCAGAGAGAGGGGAGACGGGTTGATGGAGGATTGCAGGTAGTGGATGATATTAAGGGTTTCTTATATTTAAAGGGAGAAGGGAAGCACAAAGCTTACACTGCATCCTTTTCACATATGAAAACTACCCAAGAGGCATGAAAAATAGATGATTAGAAAGCCTTCTTTCATGAAACATGAGGAGATCGTGATAGAGGAAGACAACAGAGGGATAATGACTGAATATAGAGGTTATTTATCCTCTGAGTGGTTTCACTGTGACCCCCCTCAAGGCACTTTGCCTTCAAGCGAGACTTGAAGCTATGCACACACAGTCACACACACACAGAGACACAGTTCACGAGTTCAACGGGACCTCTTTAACATGTGAACTGATGACATATGGTGCTCTTTACAAGGTCAGGCATGTGCGGTGTACACCTGTAGCCTTTATTTTAGCAGGGAATCCCCACTGAGGCAGGAAGAAAGCCCTGCTGTGAACACATCAAGACACCATACAATGCCATACAACATTTCTAGAAAGGCAAGACATACAGCGATGATGAAAGCAAAAAAGAGCTATCATGTGAAAGACAGATTGAGAGAGAGAGATGGGGGGTAATACAATCTAAATACTTTACAGACAGAAACCAATTCAAAGCCTTAAAAACTCCCAATAGAATCATCTTTCAAAGTTGTACCAACTGCTTTGAACTCAGCGAGAAGAGCTCGTTCTTTAAATGTGAAATCTTCCCACAGGCTGTTCCTCACAGCGAGGGCAGACGTTGAGATGGATTCCCAGTCCATACTGAATTTGTTGACAAAGCGTTGGTACAGTCATCACTAGGGAATCTTAGGAACTACTGCTGTAGCTAACCCCTACAGATTTCTGTAATCTAAATACATAAATAAGAGGAGAGCAGACACAGTGAATTCATGAATAAATATAAGATATGACAGTGACTGAGGATTCACATGGACAAACAATGTGTGTTCAGTTCTCTTTTTTTGCTTTGTTCCTAAGAAATCTCCGAACACCATGATAAATAGTTTCTAATATGCATAGACACTGAGCCAACAAGCATAGACCCAACAGGATCATATATTCACCGAGCTCACAGCCTACGTACAAACACAAACATCTTTTTCCCCATCAACCATTAACCTCATCTTTAATAGAGGATTATCAACTAAGTCAGCCATATGTTGTTTTTCTTGACTTTCACTTTTAATGATCACTTCATTACATTTTAAGGCGTTTTTTGTCAGTTGAGCCAAGCTTGCAATTAAAAAAAAACATGTTTTTTGAAAAAGTCTGTTTGAGTGTTGATGCACGACAAATGATAAGAAAAAGAGGCAGACATATCTCTCAAGCGATTCAAAATTGATTATTTTCACAGTCTAGTTAGAAAGCTAAACTCTGGAGTCAAGCACTCAAATTACTTGCAGCACAAACCGCTGCTCTTCTGTTAGACCAGGGGTTGCAAAAAAGTAATAACTTTAATATTGTTATAATCAATCATGTGCCTTGTCACAAACTCAAAGTGAATTTGAGATTTCATTTTCCTTTCAATGAATACTAAGTGAGTCACTCTTACCCAAAGAGCCAGTAAGTATTACTGAAAATACACTTTGATCTTTAGGATTTAAAAAAAAACAATTGTCTTCTCAAATTGAAGTATAATAAAAATGTAATTAGAATGATATTAAATTGGTGTTTATTCGTTTTTTTTATTTTTATTAAATATAAATATATATATAAATATATATATAAATATATATATATATATATTAGTCCATGCCTTGTTCAATGATGCCAACGTTGAATTTAAAGCAAAGTTTCCTTCATAGTAAACAACAAACTACAATGTTTTTTGATAGCCTCTATACAAGCTACGTTTTACTTCAACGTGACAAATGGTTTCCGTCAAAACATTGATACCCTCCAAGATATATTAAAATATTGGTATTATATTCACAACCGTCAAAGCCCTTTGACTGCGAAAAGTAACTTTGTTCAATAAGTGTGATTTTTTTATATGTAAACAGCGAAAACAAATAGTTTTTCCTTCTTTCAAACATGATCAAATTATTTAAAAAGTGAAGTTTGACAGCAACTAGCTTATGCTTTATATTATTGTTAAGGATGTTTTGCACTGGACATACTCTATTATACTACATATATTGTGTGTGTGTGTGTGTGTGTGTGTGTGTGTGTGTGTGTGTGTGTGTGTGTGTGTGTGTGTGTGTGTGTGTGTGTGTGTGTGTGTGTGTGTGTGTGTGTGTGTGTGTGTGTGTGTGTGTGTGTGTGTGTGTGTGTGTGTGTGCGTGTGTGTAGTGTGGCTTCTGTTAGCACTTTGATGTGATCTGATCATTTGTGATCTGTGCTTTTGGGGCCTTGGTGGCCTGTGGGATAAAAAACACCATGGTGTCATCATGTTTTAAATCTCTCTCTTCTGCTCTGCTAATTGGTAGGAGCCACGGGCCCTACTACAAGACAAACGCAGCGCCATCAGGCCCACAGGGACTCTGGTGTGTGCATGCGTATGTGTGTGATTGTAAGTGGGCGGCTGATTAGGTATTCAGGAGTGAATGTGTATGGATGGATGTGTTCGCTGAGAGAATGATGATAACTTTTTCTAATATGAGACGTATGTGCGATTAATTTGTACGTAGGCATAAGCCTTGTCATGTCTTTGGTTTTGGGCTGTTATCTGTCAAATCCTTTTACTGAGTATAATTTGTGATTTTTCATTCCTGTCTGTGTGTATAACCAAGCGTGTTAGTACAACTGAATCTGGTACTTGTGCTTTTTTCTCACTGCCCAAGACTTTCCCTGTCTGCCCCCTACTCAACCTTATCCAGTCTACAACTCTTGACAGCATGCTTGAGGTGGACAAGGTCAAACCTCTCCGGTGTGTCCAAACAACAATTCATACTTTAAACGGTCCCCTCTGCGAGTTGTGTATTGTCCGCCAGCAGCCATCTTGTGCCCTGAGCCGCCAGCTTCTCTCTGACAAGTTCAATAGCTGCCTGGCTGTGGGTCATGCCTGAGCACGTGGGGCTGTTAACTGTCAGGAACCTGATGGCTCTACACTGGGGCTGCTTATCTCACAGACGGCCTCACTGGACGCACAGCAGCAGGTGAGAGAGAGGGGGCAAGAGGAGGGAGAGACTGGAAGTGGAAGGATGGGAGAGTGGAGAGGAGGACATGGGATCGGGCAATGAGTAAAGTGTGTGTGGAGAGGGGGGGTGTAGTTATAAGTGACTGAAGATAAAGCTGGGGGGGACAGCTAAAGAAAGCAAAGAAAAGCGGGGCAGAGTTTGGAAGGGATCGTGGTACAGAGGGAGAGGTGAAGCGGAGGGAGAAAAGGAAGGATTTGAGCGGGACTAAATGAGTGATGAAAGGAGAGATTTAAGAAGGAAATGGGGGATTTAAGAGGGTGGGATGAGGTGAAGTGGACAGAGAGAAGGAAAGATGTGAGAAGGAATGAAATGCAGAGTTATATGATGGAAAAGAGGACAGTAAAGGAGCAAGATAGCAGCGTAGGAATAAGGCCAACGAGAGAGGCAAAGGGTCGATGTTTGAGGAGAGTGATGTCAATTCTTTAGCTAAACATGAAAACGGGATGGAGAAATGCTGATGACTGAGTAAAAAGAAGAAAAAAACACTGCTGTATCGGAGATCTTAACATGAAGCGCAGAGTGGAGACAGATAAGAAAATAGAGAAAAGACGTGCTGATAAACCTCCTCTGGGTCTTGTGAGTGAAAGGAGGGGTGGTAGAGGAGACGGAAGGCAGCTGAACAAGCAAGACAGAGGTTAAAACAGGTTAGCCACTTATGCATTCCAGCATCAGAGATACAAGACCGATAGAGAGGAGGGACACAGATAGGTCAGAGGCAACTGTTACCACCAAGGCTGATGCTCATTTCACTTTTGCTCTCTCCATTTAAAGAGAAAATTGCATTTTTTTCAGGTCACTAGGGCAATTACACCAGGCTCACATTTTTTAAAATACAGATGAGTAGAACGATGTAAATGTCATATAGATACAGTTAAACTAATACATTAAAATAAAACAGACACTGGTTGACTGAACCAAAGTAAAACAAAAAAAATGTTCAGCGTAGTGTGTGCAGTACAAATGTGTTTGTGTGTGTGTGTTCATATTAGATACATCTGCATAGACATCACAGGTGACCTTTTAAATGCGGATGGTGTGACTTTAATATCTCGCCTCACAGTCACCCGCCCCACTCTCCCCTTCTCTTCTTTCCCCTCTTTTCTTTAATGGAGGCAATTACCTATCATCTTCCCTCCTCCTCCCATCTTCTCTTTTTCTCTTTCTCCTTTTCTCTATCACTTTATTTCACAGCAGTCTCATTTTCTTCTCCCACACCCCTTAACTGTCAAAAGCCTTCTTTTTTTTTGTTGAAAAAAGGAGTTTATTTCCTTAAAAGCTGACAGGGAGGTTCTGATGGTGATTTGGCAGCGTGTCATTGTGGGTAATGGCGTTTGGAGTTCCCAGCTTCATTGGGCTACATTATAAAGTGTTTGATCTTTACGCACCCTTCTTAGCACTCTTCTCCTTTTTTACACCGTAGAGATCTTTGACAGGCGTAGAAATGAGACGGAAGACTCTAAGAGACTTTTCAATCTCTTCTGAAAGGAAATTGGAGCACTGGGTCGGGTTATCATACAATTTGTTTCCCTGGCAGAAAGGTAGTTTTAATATTTCAACTCCCCGATTGGGGTATTATGCTTCTGGACTGCATACGAGCTTCTACACAGCTTCCGCTTTGCAAGTGATATCCCTCTCCAAAGCAGTGAATATATTTAGAACTGAAACCTATTTCTGTGTTGAAGTGGGGCTTGAGTGTTTTGTGTGGAATATGTGTATACCAGAGTATCCATATCAGATACAGGGTAGTATCTGATTATTTTGCTGCCATCAAAGAAATGAGAACACGATACCAGGCTTGTTCAGCCTTTGCGGATCCTGTGTCTTAGCTGAAATAATTAATTGTTGAGGCTTTGTGTCAATAAGAAATGGAGAGCAGGGTGAGAAATAAACGGCTGTAGAAAGTATGAAGTTAAAGGGAAACACAGATAGAAAGTGGAGTTTTCGAATGTGTTAACCTATCCTGCTGTAATGAATGTGTGCCATCTGTCACTGCACCTCCATTAAAATCTCCTTCAGCGAATTCCCGATCGCATTACAGACATACACACTCACACACTCTCCCAGCACTTCTAATTGCTGCGTGGGAAGCCACCTTTGACATCCTCAATCAGACCTTCACACTTACGCGAGCAGACACACAAGCTAGTGTGTGTGCGTGCTGCTCACAGAGACACGAATACACATACGGAGAGATGCTCATGTACAAAATCTCAAAAAACGTAATCAAAATATAATCAATTTCATACAGTGCTGCATGGCTGTGTAAAAGTGCAGAGACTTGGCTGGTGAGAAACCAATCATCTAGTGTTTGTGGAGCAGTGCGTCGGATTGAGCTAATGAAGTTAAGAAAGAGGTTTGAGAAAGTGTGGGCGGCACATCACATGCACTTTTAATTAACTACATTCTCCTGTGATGACAAGGTACTAACAAGACCAACGGCACTCAATCCTGCCTCGGGAAAAGTGTTTGAATGTTGCATGATGTCGGTATCAATGTGCGTGTGTGGGTGTCTCTGAATGTGTGTGTGTGTGTGTTTCCCCGTGTTGATTCACAGCACCTCCCCCTCTTTCATGCTCAGTGCCTGTGTGTCAAGAATTAGTGGAGATTCATAATTGCATGAAAACTAATTTCATCTCTGAAAACCCTATTTAATGGCTCTCATTTTATTGCCTTATCCTCTGTGGCTATACATTATGTGAATTAATGTTCTTTTACATATAACTTCATATAATAGATCTAGTTTGAATAATGATGTCTTATAATACATTATAGCCTATCTAATATTCAATATTAGGCCCTGCCAAATGACCTTCAATAACAGCTTATATCTTAAAACAGGAATTGGTTCATATTTGTGATGCTGTTAGAATGTCACTATGAGGCTGTGATTTCAGTCCTCTCCAGCATGTGAATTAACTCGATATGTTTGGAGAACTACAATGTGAACATCCCTATTCAGGATTTTTTCTTTTCTTATGGCATAACATTTAACATCCAATCTAGGAAATTAGTACAAAGCAGGTAGGCTTGGTGGCAGATTATCAACCCAACGTACGATTGACACGTATATTTTCTTACTCACCTCTAGCGTACTCTTCTTTGGCCATGCCATAGTTTGGGTTTATGGGCCAATGGCTTGAGATATGTCTGTGAGATTGTTGCTTGAACCCAAATACAGTTGGTGGTGAGGTGAATTTAGTTTCTGATGCTCACAAAGTGGAAAAATTACATTCGGAAAATGTTATAATAACCTCTCTCTTAAAAGTGCCACAGTTACTATAATCCAGATTCAACGTTTTTAAACTCTGCATCCAAGTTATTCACTGCTATGGGAATATAGCTTTTCGATAGAGATGCTGGATTTTCATCTTCAGGATTTAGAATTCCATTGTGGGAGCACCTCAAACTATCTTTGAACCAATTTAATTAGTTAAACTTGGGTGAACCTAAACTTTATATTGGCACTTTTCAAAGTACTAATCTAGTGTAAATGTCCATAACCAAACATCTCCACAAGTATAATTAATTAAATCCACAGTTTGTCATATTGATAATGTTGACTATATCATGTTGTCAAATGGATTGTAATGTAAGTACAGCAGACCTCCGTAATACTGTGCCAACTGAGTAATGCAGAGATGTGGTGATAGAGTTGTCATAGAGGGAAAGAAGTAAAGTAACAAGGATATATGTGGATCACGTCCAAACAGGTGGAAATACCCACAATTTAAGTGAGTTGATGAGGAATCTGGTTTAAATGTCATTTCTGTATCTTGCCTGTGTCTTCTGCTATGATTTTGTTCAAATACTAGCTCTCATGTTTGAATTCCAACCCATTCTATTTATTTGTTTTTTTACGTTGTAAATACACAATGGCCAGCCATTTCAATTTGTAGCCCACAAAGCCAACATTGATTTTCCATTACGTATTCATAATGGGAAATTGGTGTTTTGTCTCTTCATAAGCAAGTCAAGCTGTGTGTGTGTTTGTAAGTGAGTGAGTCAGAGGAGAAAATGCCATTGAAGGAAAATGGAGTAGAATCATTTTTGTTCAAATTTAAGCCAAGAAAAAGAAAGCAGTTTGAGTCAGCCAAGTCACGTTGAAGGAATGTTGAATTGGAAATGTGCAAATAGTTGATATTAGTCTACAGGCTCTGACATCATCACTCTCTGCAAGAATACATTAAGCTCAGCCCAGCAGATAATTAGTCCCCAACATATCCATTAAAATCACATATTTGCTTGAAGAAGACGGTCTCTTATCAAATGTTATGTAGCGTAACAAGATGATGACCATTAGTACATGCACTGTAATGACTGTAATGTGCTAGAGTTTAAAACCAGAGCTCAGCAGTTTTAATGCAATTATTTTAAAGGCTTGACTTCCATTGCTTTTACGTTTAAATATTTCTCTAATTTATCGGTGGATTGGTTGTTCTTATCTGTCTTGTGAAACAAAACCGCAGTGAAATTCCTATTAGACGAGTAATACCATTACATATTTACGTAAATGGGCTGTGAGCAAGTAAAGCAGTTATCCCTATGCACACCAGCAGAGGATAGACTCTTAGATATAAGACCGTCCCGAGACATTTAGTTTGCTTGCAGCTCTCAAGAATCACAAACCTTGTTGTGTGCACTGGCTTTTGATGTGGCACTACGAAGAATATACTCTTGTTGCTACTGATGCTACCTTATGTAAATAACACCATCAGAAGCATAAAGCTCAACAGAGAAACTAAATGTAACACTGCTTCTATTTCTAAAAAGTGAGGGGGGGAAATAGAATGAGATTTTTGTGGAGTGCTGGGGGACCAGACTACATAGAGATAAACTCTCTGTGTGTCGGTATTCAGCTTTAATACCAAACCCCACAGGGAGTGGGAGGTCAACAACACTTGCCTTCTGAAACTTGAATATTTCAGTACCTTTGCCTGGCTGAGGAGTGATGATTTGTTTCGGATGTACTACTAAAATCGCTAAAATAAACATCACTTTTGGAATTTCAAGTAGGCTAGTTGCGGAAGGAGGGTAGTAGTACATTATAAAAATGTTTTTTTAAAACATATTCATTGGTTTAACAAACAATTAAATTAATTGATTTAGATTATGCAAAAAATAATCAGGCTACTATCTTGATCTAAATAAAGTGAGAGTTTCTGACTCTTCTGAAAATGATCTGTTAAATTGGGTTCTTTGCTCAGAGGACACAAATATTAAAAAAGGTATACAAATAATAAAGTTGCTGTTTAACAGACTGCTTTGCACTTAAAACATAAAATAAATGAAAAAGCACTATTGATGTTATGAGTTTAAATTGTCAGGTTATCACTGTCATCATTTATCATCATGAGTTCAGTCTTGTCCACAATAGAAGTTCACAAAATGCCCAATTTCTGTTAATGTAACTCACAAAACTAGAAGATAAAGACAAGTTATGACGTTGTTATTCGTTTTGTGGTATTCATTGTAAAGGAACACTAATATCTGTCGATTCCCACACAACCTTAGTCTTTGAATTTGTCATGACATCTGCTTACTCCACTAGCAAATTGTCATGGGAGAAAGCTAGATCAGAGTAAAGTCGAAAAGAGGAGAAAAAAAGCCTTGAATAAAATGTGTTGGCGTACGGTGTGCATGTGTTTGTGTGTGTGTCTGATACTTAAGACTCACAACTATGCCTTTGATATTAATGTTTAAATCTGTGTGATAAATTCACGTTAGATCCATCTCTTTCCCAGCAGACACTGCTCCCTGCGGGTGTTCAGAGCTCCAGTGTAATAGTCAGATGTTTTGTTAATATCTCTGTCAAAAGTGTAAGCCTGTGTGTTTGTGTGTGTGCCCACTCCAACAAACAATTCAGACTGGCCTTTTGTCCTGTGCTGCACACTTCAAACTACACATTTCAACACTTACCTTTTCATTACTATTGAGACAGGACTACTTAAACATGAGGTGAGTGGGAACAGGTGGAAACAATCAGGGGCGGGGAAAACACTGATGATGGTGGGAAAAACACACAAGGGGAGGAAGAAACAGGGCCTGAAATGAAAGACAAGAGGTAAGTACAAAATAAAACAGGAAATGACAGACAAAATAGATAAACATAACTAACACATTTTACGAGACACAACATAGTGTTGTAGATCAAAAAGTACAGTCTTTATGTTGTAGCCTTTTTCCCATGGAAGCAGCTGGAAGAAACTATACCCATTGCATGGGAATGCATTCTTCATAGTATCAAACACACATCTAAAAAAATTGTTTTACTGCAGGTGTTGAAATAATAAAAGGCTGGTAGAAATTAAGTGTATAAAAGAGTGGACCATGTTTATCTATTGTTACTTTGACCAGCGGGGGCTGATATATAAAAGTCTAAGAGCCAATGGAGGGGTTTAATTTCCTTTAATCATCACTAGGGCAGAGTGTATTTTGGATGTCATACTGATGAGGCCTTTGATTAAGCAAGTTAAAGCATTAATCATCACAAATGACTCTGTTAACACCATCGACAGTATAGTCTTCCCATGCAACCTTAAAATGAACCCTAGTAGCTTTGATAATTCAATTAACCTGACATGCACATTTATGCTAGGTGCTTTAAAATATGATGTGACGATGCAGCCACTGGGGAAGTAAACACCATGTTATGCTCCAGAACTACTGTGCTCATGTGTTTACACAGACAGATGCCACCATGTTGATGCAATGTCCTGTGTTCAGTGCACATAGGGCGGGGGCATCATAAACACAGATTGGTAATGTGGGTAATGCCAGCTTCACAGCCGGAGATTTGGCTGAATTGGTCTGTGTATCTTTGCCCACAGATGCAACCACAACTACAACATCAAATTCAAACACATTAACCATAATGGACATCTTGGTTTGGTTTTGGGCAGATGAATAATGGCTGACTGCATCAGCTGTGCTTTGGTTTTACTGCTTGTGAGCAACATGGATGCTCAAGCTAAACTAAGTGAACTATCTGAACACAGATACAAATGTACCTGCCATAAATGAGTAAGTAATTAACATTGTCATTGTCTGTGTTATTTAGCTGACTTGATTTCTTGCTCATATACAGTATAGCTTCCCTGGCCTTTAGTGCATCCTACACAGAGGTATGGAAATATATATATATATGGACATAGCAACATATGATTGAATCAACGTGCAGGGCTTAATTTGTTTGATAAAGATCTGATTTTTAACAATGACTATACCCATTATCAATATTAAATCTCCTGTTCCTATTTTTGTTGATTTTGATGTATTTAAAACAATCATATAATGATTCCTTGCACAAATTAGCCTATTAATCTTCACAATTGTGTGTGAGAAATGTAGAAACTCATACTGACTATACCAACTGCCCTTTTTTGGTTTACATTGTTTTACACCAATATCCAGCAAGGAAATCAATATTTTGCTTTTGCCAGGCTCAGATTCAGATCACCACCCGCTTTGCACAACTTCATTTGGGTGAAGTTATGATTTTTAACTTGTTGGAATGTCAGTGGGGTTGATGCAGCAGCAGGCAGATTTGATATCTTATTCCTGCTAAACTGTACAAAAGTAAAGCTGCAGGTCTCTTTCCCTTCACCTACAAACTAGCATTCTATGCCCTCCACTTTTGAGCTTGTCTGTTCAGCTGTCTAAAAGATATGCTCACTGCACTATCAATACAGTCAAACCATAGCATCATAGTCATCTAAAGCCTTTTCACAGAAATGTTTGCTTGAGCTGAACGCAGGAATTTAAGTCCCTTGAGGGACTCCAAATGTAACAAACTGAATGCTAACAGAAAAGTACATAAACACTTTGAAAACGACCTGAGCACAGCTAGTAGTGGCTTTGAATAAAAATGTTTATCCTGCAACAAAACCAATTGTCTTTGGTTTGAACAAGCCAGCTGTGTTTTTATTTAACTTTTTTTTTGTGTGGATCCATGTGTGTGTCTGGTTTTGTTTGCTGAATTATGGCCTGCAGTGACAAAATTACATTTTGTACCATTCAGAGAATTTGCCCCACGGGCGATAGCGATTATACACAAACACACGAGAGACCTAGATCCATTCACACACACACATTAACACACACGCCGTACATACACATACAAACACACACTTACGTGAAGCTGACTATGGACATGTTTGACTGAGGGGAAATTAGATACTATTTCTGCTCACTCAGACAACAGTGTTCCTTTTTAACTCTACGGCAGAAATCTCAGCAATCACCTTGAGATGGAGCCTGCAGATAAGGCTAGATTAGATGGGCATGGAGATGTGGGAGAGATAAAAGTCTTTAACAGACAGCGAAGGATCTAATTAGCACAATGAAGATTTCTACCGTCTGGCTGAGTCAGCCGCGGTGTCATCAACCTTTTGTGTCGATGGAGGGAAAGTATTGTCAGGGATAGAATTCAGGATGTTTAGGGAAGTTGCAGTGGGAGGTAGAAAATCAGTGTGTGTGTGTGTGTGTGTGTGTGTGTGTGTGTGTGTGTGAGAGAGTGTGTTTGACACAATCATTAACCCAAATACTTAAACAGATTATTTATTTTGTTTAAAATTACCATTCGCCCACATAACAACTCTGTGCCTATGTGTGTTTGCTTGCATTGTTATTCTTATGAAAATGTATAATCATACCTTGAGGTTGGACACAAAATAAACATATTTTTGTGAGATTTAAACCATGGAAAAATGATGGCATACAGTGGCGCCTGTATACTGTATGTTAAACTCTTATGGTGGGTGACAATACCTGGCAAGTATTTTGAGAGCAGGAAAACCTTTATGGCACTATACAATGAGGTCAAGTGGTTTGTTTTGTGTTTTGGCGCGAATATGTCCATCATACAATTGCTTAAATGTTTATATATTTGTTTGTTGTTGTTTTGTTTAATTCATGCATGCATATGAAAAAAAAGAGGTAAGCCTTTCAAAACATGTGAACTTTAACCCAAATGCCCCAAATTACAAACACATATTTGACACCAACATTGAACGTTGATATTTTTGAGTGATTATTTTCTGGTAGATAATTTCATTTGTTTCAATGGCCGGCAGGTGATTGACAGCAGGCACAGCGTAGGTGTGAACAACTCAACTCTCGATGAAACAGCAATAACACAGCAACTATAACAAACAAAATGAAGGCATCCTGTTTAATGTGATGGATCACCAGGCACAAGCAATTTTCAAGTCTACAGAAGTTATTTCTCAAACAACACAAAAATGAATGCTATTATTTCCCCTGCAACTTCCTTTGAAACAAAACAAGCACTGATATCTTTCCTACATTGCCTGCATCCACACACACACATAAATAAGCGGGGAGAAAAAGAGCCAACAAGATAATTAACAGACGCATAAAAAAAGACATTTTAGCTGAGGTAGACATTTTGGGAATTAATGTAGTCAACAAGGGTTCTCACAAATCCATTATGCTCTGCCTCTACTCTTTAAGAAAACACACACATATATTTAATTTACACCTGTAATTATAATAAACCAGGCAATGTGCATGTTTTAACAATAAGATGGGAAATTATCCTTTGGAACTGAACTTATGAGACCATACACAGTGATGTAGGGCAGCAGTGCAATGTGCATGTTTCAGCGCTGAGATAATAAAAGGGGTATTATTCTCTTGAACTGAACTTATGAGACCAAGAGTCACATACAGGGTTGTAGGGCAGCAGTTATATAAAATGGTAAGCCATATAGCCATCTATGAGGTTTGATGTATAGCACAAGCATCTACAATACATTTAAACATTGTATCTATTGCCACGCTGCATTACGGGGTAGCACAGGACACTGCATTCAATATAAGACAATCGCTCATTTGCCCTGCAATTAATCATGGTCAGCAGGCATTTCTAATCCTTCAAAACATATTGCTGCAGACAAAAGCTGGCAGATATAGTCAGTTAGATTAAATATAACATTACATTTCATAAACAAAACCATTGATCATTGTTGGTGTTCTTGATGCAGTGGTGTGTTAAAAGCTGTTGGGACCTCTAGGATTTTGGAGCGTTTTGACATTTCACCATCACACACTACAAACCAAAACTTGAGGGCATTCAGGAGACGGATGGCTTTCATGTTTTGTTTGTTTTAAATTGGGGATCTTTGAGTAATTTCCATAACAATTGATCACAAAGAGAATATTTTGAAGCACCTTGCTTTTTAGAAGAGACATTTGACACCTTTTATTTGATGTCCAATCAGTGTTGATTGGAAATGCAATCAATTGAACTGGAGAGTGAAATGCTATTGTAGACTAGCACATTTATGCTACACAGAAACAAAATGGACGAAACGTAAACAGCATTCCTGTAATGCAATGTTTCTATTTGCATCAGTAGAAATGTAAAAAGCAGCAACACAAACACTAGTGCATGTGTCAACTTATATTGATAGCATATTTAATTGCTGCTATCTTACTCACACAGATAAGAACATTCACCTCTATAAGCAAAGATTAGGTGCACATTTTCAAGAAAATACAAGAAATCCATAAATATATAAAACCCTAACCCTATATATCATTGATGTAAACACAGTCTGCCTCCTCATATCCCTATGTCCTGCGGTCGCCTGACAAATGCAACAGCTTGATCAGGGATGCCACAATGGAGTAAGTCTCTCTAAAGATATGAGCACAACTCTCACTGATGTTGGTGGGTTTGCAGTCTTATTTTATCTATTTTATTTTCCTACAATCTTCATCAGCCAGAAGCAAGCTGGGTAGTGGAATAGCTTTAGGTCCTTGGTGGGTGAGCTCACCTCTTGGCTCCTCCGTCTCCTCCCCAGGTGGTCACTCCATCTTCTGTGGCATTTGTTCCAACAGGTCTTGGTGGTTAGACGATGCCGTAGGCTGTGAACATTAAAATGTCCTCTCAGCTAGAGAATAGGTGTGTTGTTGATAGGGCTCTTTTACAATTTACTCCATTTCTTATATTTCCCAAGGACAAATATCCATCTTTTATTTTGAATATAAAAAATCAACCAGCCAATGCAAAAGAAGCATAGGAGTCATTGGCTAAAGTTGTTCTTCTTTGATAGGGGGAGATGTGAACCAATGGTACCTACTCAAACCACCCCTGTGAAACGAAATCAAACCATGCATTTTCAATTACCGTTAAAGACAGCTCAATAAACTGAGAAGAGGTTTCATATTGGGGCTTGAACTATGTACCCAAATATAAAAATACCACACCCCAAATCTTTTATTAGGTGGATTACCCAAGTTGTAATTCTGACCATCCTAACGCAGCGTCCACACGTACGCGGTGAAAAAATCTTGGCGGTGGGCGTGTCTTAAGCTTGGGGATTTTTTGCGAGCAACGCGACCAACAACCAATCACATGAATCTCCCGCCCCCGCGCCAAACCGAACAAGAAAGGGAACACACTAAGGTGTACAGTATACTGTATATACCATTTTTATTGCACGTGAGGGTCCATGATGGTCTGGTGTTCAACGCATTTACCATTACACACTCTGTATTTAGTTGTTTGCGAGGAGTTTAATGCCGTATGGCTGTCCGTGTATTCCTTCAAAGATGATTTAGTAATTTGGAAATCACAGTAATGCAGGACCCCTCGCACAACCCCCCTTCAAACCAATCCTTCAGTTTGATATTATTTTCTATTTCTTCTTGGCAAACTAGCTATAGGTGCATTAATCACCCAATGGACTGTAGCGTTAAACAAAACACAGTCACAGGCCGCTGGCACACTTGCCAAGTGTACAATCAGCAGGGTCACACATTTTGGACTGAACACACACGTGCAGACGCGGAAAGTATGAATAAGCCTTTGTACAGTCTGTCAGACTGTACAACGGCTAATTCGACCTACAGTAAACAACCACAGTATAGAACATTAACTTTAATTTGCCTCTTATGAGATAGAGAAACTAAAAATACCCTGTAATAATCCTGAAGGGACACAAAACCCAGTATGACTGCGCTAAATAACCTTCCTGTATTAACTTGGAATCTGTATAGAACAAATCTGACAAAAGCACAGAAGGTCAATTACAGTCAAATACCTGTGACGTATCCAAGGAGAAGAATAATTATCAAATCTGAGCATGCTGTACCTGCAGTGTGTATATTACACGTTGTGCAGTACAGTACCCTGTCCCCCAGCATATGCCTATACTCTGTAAAACATCATTTAAGGATTCATTGAAATCAATTGATATGTAACATTAATTTAAATATACATTTTCACTTTTTTAATCCAACCTAAAATGTCTATTTTTCTCAGACAAATGGTTGAACTTAAAACTTGAGTTCTTCATGTGTTCATAAGTTGATCTGTTATTGAAAAACCAAGCAAATCAGACACGATGATGAGAGCAAACAGCAGAGTAGGTGATCTGAATGAGACATTATTTTCATAAATTAGGAAAGGGTAAACTGTTGGTTGTCCTGCCGTCGTCTGGTGCATTGCTCATTTACCGGCTGTTACTTCATCCATCTAAGGTTCTCACTGATTTCCCCTTATCAGTCTGCAACTCTGTTAACCATTTACTAATAAGGATTGACTATACAAAGGAATTATAATCCTTTACGCATCCAGAATATATTTCCATGATGTCTCTGGGTTGAGACAAGGCCATACTTCACAGCAGTGCTGTGATAACAGGTCTGTATCATTTAATCTATGCCCTTCTCACATGTTACCTTCATTGACAAATCAAGGTTGAATGTCCAATCATAAGACATTAACATTTGGGTCTGATTCAGTCTGCTGACAAGATGAGTCGTTAATGATGTTTTGTAAATATTTATTAGGCAACACCGAACCTAAACTGTCTCATTGGCATTTTCAACAATGTGTGACTCAAAATAATCGACTTTTCATAATCAAACTCAGTCATCCCAAGGGAGAAAAAAAGAGGCACAAACACAGACGTATAATATTTCCTTTCTTCCCATGCAACATGAGTCACCATGGCAATAAGTCCCTCAAGTTCACTCAACAAGAATGAAGCAACTTCACCAACCAATAGCCCAACAGCTTTCAGGTCACATGACAGAGGGACATATTAAAATAAATGAATGAATAAACTTAATAAAAGCCCTCCACCAGCTGCAGGGGGGAATCAGAAGGCGATGGCGGACTCTTTCTGAAGTGCAACAGTTTATTGAGCACAGCTCTGTGATTTCATTACAGCGTATTTAATCCAAAATTAATAAGGGTGCTTATTAACCTTTTCCACCCTCATTCCTTACATGAGTTTTACTTCACAGATGTTTGGAAAAGCGTAATGAGTCTGCAGGATGCAATTCGCCCGCACATGTGTGCTCATTGTTGTGTATTTGTGCTGTGTGCATAACTAGATGTGTGTCACCTTAAGCGCATGACAAAGACAATGTGTAGGTTTTAATAAGAGGGTAGGTGTTGCTCAGCATCATCCTATCATTACTGTCATTGTGGACCTCAGCAGTGCTTCTTTGTGTGCAGCTGCCAATGATAGAGGGCACAATCTGACCTCAGAGCTCCACACCTCGCCGTACAGCGCTTCATTTAACACCAGACAGAACACTTTGCAAAGCATATATAATTTATTCTATATATTCCTTTTTCTAACTTTCTGACTGATGATCTACCTGCTTAATATCTCTTTCTATATCACTATCTACAAGAGTAGTAGTGCAAATTGCTATAGCAACTCCTACAATGTTTTAAGCTAAACTTGAACAAATCAAGAACACAGCACTGCAACTACAATTTGGTACATTGCTATACATGAGTTCAAATATAATCAGAAAATGTGAAATTGACAATTACTTTAAAATGCTCTCATAGTGAATACTTGAAATAAAATAGCAAGAACTATTTAAAAAAGCCTATAAAATAAATGAGTTGTCTGAGATCTCTACTGCATTGGAGGATAAATTAAAACCAATACAGGACTCCCTATCCAAGCTCCAAGTGACAGCGGCGAACAGCGCCTGTAAAATCCAAGACTTGGAGGAATCCGCTAACGAAACAGACAGTCGCCTGACTCAATTGTAGAACGACTACAAACTTTTACAAAGTTCAAATGAAAAATTGATGCAGAAAATATAGGTTTTCGAAGATCAAAACCGTAGATTCAATATAAGAATTTACGGACTGAAAGAGGGACTGGAACAAGGGTCACCGACTGCATATGTAACCGAGCTCCTCGCAGATTTGTTTGGCCAAAACATTCTTGGGCCGCTGCCCACAGTGAGCTATGCATACCGCAACGGGCCGGCTAAAGGCAACCGGTTTATCACCGCACGGCTTAACAGTCCCAGCCCAGTCTCAGCAGAAAGAAATTCAAATAATAATTCCAAAAATGCAAATAAATGCAAAAGAAATACATCTTAAAATATATTTTAAGATCATGTTTAATCATCTGATTCGTCTGTACATTGCTGTTTTAGTCTGTGTTCTTCTAATTAGTATCTACAGTGTGCCTATTGAGCCGTTTTGAGCGATGTGGGTCAAGCCCAGATCTAGCCCCTCTCTCTCACTGTCTAAGTGAATGGTTGCTGTAAAAACTACACTGCGCATGCTCAGTCTTTTTCTATTCAATGTGTGCGGCAAAAAAATAATTACCATAGGGGCACTGTGCTGCCATACCCACCAAACATCATCTCGTAATTCAGAGAGCTGATTGGCTGTAAGTACGTGTGCCACGAAAATAGTAGTTGTTTGTGAAGAGGAGACGAGAGAGAGCAGCGTATAGCGATTCAAATCAGTAAAACGGAAAGCAAATGAATGAAGTTGACCATCTACTTCAGCTTTGGTAAGTTCATTTTATGTCATATCTTTTGTTGATCTTCTGTGTTTTGCCTATAGGCTATTGCTCTGCTGGATCGATTGATATTGTGACCCCCCCCCCCCCCCTCTCTCTATCGGATTCGGAACCATGGATAGCCTACAGCTATTTGTTTACGTGTTTAAAAAAGCACCAGAAGCTTATATATACACATCTAAGTTGTTCGTGCCCCACCACTTTTGTACATATAAAAACTCCACTGCAAACCGGTGACTGATATTCAAGTTATAATGTGCTTTGATGATTATCAAGCGGATTATTGATTTATATTAATGGAATAATTGAACACAAGGGCAAGGGGGAGGGGGTGGTGTTTGGAAAAAGAACGGGCTTGTGAAAACTCAGTTACATCGATTTTGTCACTTAATGCTTTGAATGTATTGTGCAACTTGTTACACTAGAGGGGATGTTGAGCATGCGTGCTTACTGCTCTACGTGCCACAGCTCTGCTAAATGGAGCGGAGTTGTAGGAGTCTAAAGAGGGAAATTATGATTTATCTGATATTGCATATTATTGTTTGGTTGGCCCTCTTTTTGTTTTTTGCTTGGGGTGAGGAGAAGGGAGGAAAGTTGGGAATTAAGGGAATGGAGGTAATCTTGCCAATTCGCAATTAGGGTTTGCCATATGACATTGTA
The DNA here is from genome assembly GCA_031216635.1 of Dissostichus eleginoides. Taxonomy (NCBI): domain Eukaryota; kingdom Metazoa; phylum Chordata; class Actinopteri; order Perciformes; family Nototheniidae; genus Dissostichus; species Dissostichus eleginoides. Next base: position 19,831,891 of record CM062266.1, on the reverse strand, counting down.
AATGACATTAAAATTGCATAACTAAGTCCACAAAGTATATTTAACTCATGGGGTTCCCAAGTATTATATAACTCCAATCTAAAGATTACAAAATGTCTTGATGTCTTGGGTCGAAAAAAGGCTCATATTGCATTTCTTCAAGAAACCCACACATTAGCTGAAGATATTCATAAAGTTGGGAATAATATTTATAAAGTTGTGGCTTACTCATCTTCAAACAGTAAAACTAAAGGAGTAATCATTTTAATTTGCAATAATTTAAAATTACATATTGTTAACAAAGGTCAAGATCAAGATGGAAGAATTGCTTACCTTTAAGGAGTCATTTGCAATAGAAAGATATAGCTTTGATAGCATGCTATGCACCTAACTTATATGAACCTATGTTCTTTGAATCACTTTCAAAAGTAATTTCTGAAATGACCAATTATGACATTACTATTGGTGGTGATATGAATGCTGTAATTAATCCATTGTTAGATAGATCAGGGAATACCCAAAGCAATTCATCAGCCAACCTAGCATTAAATACCATTATAAATAATTATGCCTTGGTATATATATGGAGAGTAAGGCATCCTATATCAAAAGAGTTTACTTTCTTTTCTAAGAGACATCTTACATTTTCAAGGATAGACTACATTTTAATCTCCTCTAAACTTGTAGATTTAGTTCAAAATACTGAAATATCAGATATGTCAATATCAGACCACCAAATAGGGAAGAGCTCATGACAATCGTGGATCTAGAATGTACATTATCATCACTGATTAGAGAACTACAGGAACATTATAATTCAGATAAAGAAATAGCAGTATGCAAAGTTAAAGCTGAACTCAATGCGCTACTTACCAAGAGAGCCACATTTCTGATTCATAGGGTAAGAAACACAGAATATCTAGATGGAAGTAGACCGAGCTCCCTGCTGGCAAGTAAACTCCGAAATAACGAGCAGCTGGCCCAAATATCTTCAATTACGAATAATGATGGCATTGTCCTTTATGATCCAGTCCGTATTAATCATGAATTTGAGGAGTTAACATATAAACATTTATATACGTCTCAAGTACAGCCATCAAAGGCAGAGTTAGAACATTTCTTTGTGGATCTGAATTTACCACATCTATCCCCTGAGGATATTGATCGCTTAGATTGTGAAATAACACTTAAAGAATTATCTGAAGCATTGGAAGACATGAACCTTGGCAAATCCCCTGGTATAGATGGTATCCCTCCGGAATTATATTCCCAATTTTGGCCTGATTTAGGACCAATATTACTGGAAATGATTCATGTAGCACTTAAAGAAGGACATTTCCAAAAGGATATCAATACAGCTATAATTTCTCTCATACACAAGAAGGGGAAAGACCCACATTTATGTACAAGTTTTAGACCAATATCACTTATGAATTCAGAAATCAAACTTTATGCCTAAGTAATAGCTCGACGATTGGAGAAACTCCTTCCAACATTAGTTCATTATGACCAACCAGGCTTTATGAAAAACCGATTCTCATCAGATAATATCAGGAGACTACTGCATGTTATTCATTTTGCAGCAGACATAACATCGCCTTGCGCCGTACTATCAGTTGATGCTGAAAAAGCTTTTGACAGGCTAGAATGGCCATTTTTGTGGCATTCAATGCAAAGAATGGGTTTTGGGGCAAAATTTATGATTATGTTGAAGATCCTATATAATAATCCAAGTGCTATGGTTCTGACAGGCAATCAGTGGTCACCTAGATTTTCAATTCAACGTGGCACACGGCAAGGTTGCCCTGTCTCCGCGCTTCTGTTTGCAATTTCTCTAGAACCGCTTGCACAGAAAATAAGACTATCCAAAGAAGTAAAAGAGATAGTTGTAAAAGAGACAGACCACAACATTTCCTTATATGCGGATGATCTACTACTGTACTTGGACGAGGTACCAACTACGCTTCCTAATCTGTTAAATATCTTTACCCAATTTAGTTCAATATCTGGTTACAAGATACATTTGAATAAATCATGTCTTTTACCCCTCAATAGTGCCATGGCTGAACTAAACCTAAATACAGAATTGCAGATCGTCCAACACTTTAAATATTTGGGAATCGATATATATGCCTCATTAGACACAATAGTAGCAAAGAACTACAAAAGAATGTACACAACAATTAAAGATGACCTAAACAAGTGGATTAATATAACAATTTCTTTAGCAGGACGAATTTCAATCATGAAGATGAATATTCTACCAAGAGTCAATTTCTTAGCTAGTATGTTACCTTTACCAGACGGTTTTTGGGACAAACTTCAGAACAGGATTTCAAATATATTTGGAAAAACCAAAACCAAAAAAACAAAGTACAAAGTTCTACAATATGACAAAAACAGTGGAGGCCTTAATGTTCCCAATCTCGAGCTTTATTATTATTCCTTTACGCTTCGAGCCTTAAAAACTGGATTGATGAAAGCACCAATGTACCTTGGATTAAAATTGAAAGAAGTATAGTTTATCCCCTTAAACTTGGTGATGTCTTATTTTCTGCCATGTTGCCATAGGACTGTATACATATATTTGGACCAATTATTGGCCAAGCTGTGAAAGTGTGGAAACATGTAGAGAAATTGTGCAATTGGTCTGTAGATTGGCCCACAATGGCAAACCCGAGGAATACATTATCTTTCTGACATAACCAACGACAACGGCTTGATGTCCTTCCAAGAATTGAAAGACAGGTATATAATGTGCCTGACTCTTCTTTCTTTTTCTATTTGCAACTACGTACTGCCATGCGCACATATGGAGTTCCTTGGAATCAACCTCTGCCAACACATCAATTAGTTAAGGTCATATTAAGTTCAAACAGGGCGGCATTACTTAATATATATATAAAAAGCTGCAAGATAAACTAACTGGATATATTGGCATCTCTGCAGTATGGAACGCAGATTTAAAAAACTACACGCAGACTATCGATTGGAAGAGAATATGGAATAATATCTCCTTAACATCGCGTAACCACAATCACCAATTGATACAGTATAAAATGATACACAGATATTACCTGTCAACCAGGAAATGCTGTCAATTAAGGATGATTCCAATCCCCGTATGCCTTCTCTGTAACCAAAAGACTATTGGCACATATGTACACATGGTTTATGAATGTACTGCAGTAAGAACGTTCTGGAAACAAGTTATTGATATTGTATCTGAGATTATTGGAGTTCACATACCCTGTCTCCCAAATATTGTATTGTTAAAAGGGTGCTTTTCGCTGGTCTAACAGCAGCCAAAACAATAATTGTAATACGATGGAAACCCCCACATACTTCATTTATTAAGCAATGGATATCATCCTTCCATGACCTACTAATCTCAGAGCTGTCAATCGCTTCTGCTAATAAGGCTAAGGGGGAAACATTAGAGGCTATTAAAAGAGCTGCTGATCTGGTAATATCATTCATGTAAATTATTATTGTACATATATACCTTGGTGCAATTGTAGATTATTAGGAGTCAATCTCAATTCAGCTCAAACAGATGAAATGTTATGAAGAAAAAAAAATGAATGTATTTGATGTGGATAAATTGTTATGCTATAATATAAATAATGTATAATATAATAGATAGATGAACTCAGACGATTGCTAACAATCATCAGGTAGGATTTTCTGTGAAATGGCAAGATGGGTGGGAAGGGGGAGGGACGGGGTGGCATGGGAAAGGGACTCTTTGTCTTTTCTTTTTCTTTTTGTAATATTGTCTCTCTATATAATTTGTATCTGTGTATATAAGTCCCTCTGTGAGGGCAACAAAAAATAAAAATAAATGAGTTGTTAGGGTTGGGGTTAGAAAAAAAACAACAAAGTGCGATACTGCTTCCTCAATCTGCTTTGTTACAAAATGCTGTGAGCCTGAGGATTAATCACGTTCTAATACACACCGTTTCATTTTGATTAAGTAACGAAAGGCGAGGCTAAAGGAACGTGTCGTTGTTGTCAGATATTATAAAGGTTTGGTGGTAAGCTTGTAGTTACCATGCAAAGTTAGACATCAACAGGAATATCAGAACACATATGACAGGCTAGATTATTATTCCAGCTTTAGGCAAAGTAAATCCAGAAGTAATGGTTGAATGAGATCACCTAAAGTGCCTCTAAATGTGCATTTGAAGAACAATAACTAGAAGAAAAACATCACTGAAGCTACAAACAAACAACAGGCTGTGTCAGTTTACAGTTAAAGGTTTACATATACTAGTTAAGCCTTTAAATGAATATCCATTGAGAGCATGTTGATCGCTACCATCCGTTTAAGGAGCCGGATGAATATCACTGTGATAAAAGAACCGGCAGGCGGGGCGTAATTGCCCAGTGAAAGCAACAGTCACTGTATAAAGATAAACCGTAGTAATGCATTGTTTATTTGTCATAGAGCCAGACTTTCCTGAACCATGAGATCCTCGGCTTGGAGCAGTCACTCGCTAAAGATGATTGCAGACTTATGCATACTGATCCAGTTTGTAAATGAGAACCATTTGGGTAACCTGATATCGATATTGGATTGGTCCCATCTCTAGAGTGATCAGATCATTGTATTGCAGTCCAATGTTTTGTTCACATACAACCAAACCAGTGTTCTCCCTCTGTGAATTGTGTGACTTTTCTAAAATGTTGATGATGCTAGCTTTTTTCCTTTGGAGGACAATATCGTAAAAAAACATTGCTTAATAGCAGCACCTTTGTTTAAAAACTTTAAAGGGTGATTTTAAGGTTATACAAGTCAAAACGTTGGTTAAAAACCACGCAGAAAGGGGATGATCAAATCATCCTGGCTACGTTTATTGTAGCTAAACCCACTAACATCTACATTGAGTAGATAGACGACCTGTGTTTGCATCAATAAATCTGTAAGAATGATTAATTAAACAGCTTAGAAACAGGTGGTGCTTTGCATTAAAATATGTAAGTCCTTATTACGTTTTCCCTTGAAGTAGACATCTTGAGTCTGGAATTAAACTCCGGCTGTCGGATTTATAAGCAGACCAAACAGTAAACCCATCCTTCCAACAACTTTAGGCCCTTGCAATCCACCAAATATATTTCTGTCCTACTGTTAAATCTTTCGCCTTTTCTAGTCACTCCTTCACACAAATCCCTCCATGGTGGGAAGATACATTTCTCACATTTTCTGCTCAAACTATGTGATTTTTACATCAACTTTTAGGAGATTATACTGATCTCAAGATTTGTTATCATACAACTTACAGTATTTTGTATTGTGAAACATTTAATTTGTCATATTATATATATCTGTCCTGTTCGCTTGTATATACATTTAAGCTACATGTCCATTCTCTTTTCCTGACAACACAAATGTAACTATGTTTTTTGTCCCTTTCTTCTTAATTCTGCTCTGTCCTGATCTTTTCTTTTTTCTCCATCTTTCTCATTCTCTTTGGTCCCTTAACAGCACAATCCAATTATAACACATTTTTAATCTTTCCCTCACTTTTTTGCTCATACCTTATCACCTCCCTCTGTGTCCCTTCAATCTCCCTTTTTGCCTACTTCGGTGCAGACAGAAATTACAGACCATCCTGGATAAGGTCGTGTTTTTATCAATATGACGGTAATGCCTGGTACAGACTAATTATGTAGGAAGCAGTCGTCACACTGGGGGCGAGGGGTGCCAGAATTCATGGGGTTATGAACAAATTGGTTCCGGTGGGAGACAGAGGACAGGAAGCACGCTTTGATGAATGAACCAATGAGATACAGCTGCTCGAGAAATGGATTGGAGTCAACCGTCTGTGTGAATCTGGCTCTTTAGCTGACTGAAATATGGCATCTGTGATTCGAGTTAATGAAGACTTTATTCAAGATAGATAGGACAGTGTGTGGTTGTCTATCACCTGCTGAGACAAGGTCAGTCTCTGGATTTCTTTCATTTTCAAAGCACTTTCTCTCTTTGAAACTTTTTCTTCGCCTGCATGTGGAGGCGTGAGTTTGATTAAAACATGTGTACGGAAACCATGGGAACTTAACTCTGCTCACTATTCAAGCATGATCATTTCCCTTCCACAGCAAAGCAAGCACTCATTCCGTGTCATACAACTAAACATTAAGTGTCTTCCACCTGTTTGATTTTCTATTGGCATTTAGACATTTTGGGTACAAAAAGATAAACACTTACAGCAGACAAACAGATCTTTGGTGCATCAATGTTTTAAAGGCCATATTCAGATGGACAGTTGTATGCACTATAGGAAACCATTCTGCTTAGAATTGTGAGATATTCAAAGTTACCTTACTTGTTCACTCTTTAACTAATCTAGTTCTGAACTTGGGAAGGTTTCAAGCAGGATGATGCTTGCTTGGGAACATTAACAATAACTGCTGGTGATTTAATGTAAGAGGTGTGTTAAATACTGTACCAAGAATTAGCAGCGTTATAAGCTGTTAATTGCTAACACTCCTAAATCCCTATAGGCTTTTATCTGATTTAAAGGTTTAAGAAAACTAATGCAAGTTTCCTTTTTCTTCATCATCATTCTCAATTACTACACTTCGTGCTCCTAGCAGTGACCTATTCGCTGTGACCTGCCAAAGCTTATGGGTAAGCAAATTCAGCAGATCTTAACACCTCCGCATTGCACCTGATCGTGGGGGGAGAAAAATGCCCAGCACACGCACTTTTCCAATCCTCCAACACCCCTTCTAATCCTCCCTTCCCTCTCTGCTTTCATCCATCCCTTTAACTCTCCCTCTGTCCCCTCCCTCTCTCTCTCCCTCTACCCAGCACGCTGGAGCAAGATTCATTCAGAGCACAATCAGCACGAGACATGAATACAGAGCAGAGCTGCGTCACCCACCACACAAACATGCACACACACATACACACACACACTACACACACACACACACACACACACAAACATACGCAAACACTCTTCCCACAAAATGTCTCTTCAACCTCTGAAAGTGATGATGAGCTGGCTCAGTGTGCATGCGCATACACACATTTATACAACACACACACACACACCCCACGCACAAGTGACGCACCCTATCTTTAACCTCTGGAAGTGATGATGAGACGACAGAGTGCAGAGAGCTTTTCAACACTGCTTCAAACTATATTTAATTGCTACTTTACTTCATTCCTTAAACTTTGCATCGAAATGTGTGAACACCTGCATGCGCATTAGATAAAATGTGTATGTGTGGACTGTCACCTTTCCTCATACTGTCATCCATTTGTATTGAGTTTTGTTTTGTTTTATTTTTACCTCATTGATTAATTTGATCACATTTAGTGATTTTATGATGTGTAAATGTATATTAAATATGTAAATGAAGCGCCATCAGCAAAGCCTGCAGGCGCTCACAGCTGTAAAGGTCAATGCTTCGATTGCTTTGCAAAAGTTGTAAGCCCAAAATATAGTTTCTCTTGCGGCATCCTAATTGTTTTTGGCATATGTTATTAATAAACATTGTAGAAAACAAAGAATAAATTCTTGATTCATCTCGGAGAGAAATTTGTTTGGGTATTGCAAGTAAGATCGGTTTTTCAGAGCAGACATAATAGGAGGCTATAGCCATGATGATTAAACTGTTCTTGTTGAAGATCTCCTTTTTGGTAAAACAAGAAAAGCAATTTCACAGAGCCCACAGATCAACCTGTATGTTAATAGTGAACCACAACATCACCTGGCGATTGAGACTGACAATGAAGTCAAAGACCATCACTATCCTGTAAAGCATGGAAGCTATTTAACTGCTGCATGTATTTAGACAAATGCAGCATGTATTTAGATTCAGTATATCTTTACTGCATATACATTTTAACAGAAGTTATTGCTAACAATCTTTATCTTTATCTTTATCTTCTGATGTTTACGTAAAACTATAATGTTTGAGAGACGCATTTCCACTCCATCCCCTCCAGGTAAATAGTAACTCACATGCCCTAGGCCAGGGGTAGCCAACACGGTGCCCGCGGGCACTTAGTCACCCGCAGGGGCAACGTGAGTCGCCCGCGGGGCATGTTCTAAAAATAGCTCGCCAAGCAAATCCAAAATGTAAAAAATACACAAAACAAAAAAGGAAATGTAATTAAAAGAATCTACCCTATGCATAAACGAAACCCAATCATAGCGAACTCTATCTACTTACTACAACTCTATATCTATCTAACATCCCTCCTCCCCCCTCCCCCACAATGAATATCGACCAATCACGTTCTTGCTTGATTTGCGGGACCAGCGTTGCCGTCTGGAAGAAAAGCAATGTGGAGCGGCACCTCACCACTTCATCAGGAGTTTGAACGTGATTTTCCTTCTGGCAGAATCTACACAACACATCAGCCCCATTGAACACAGCCTAGTCGTGCCAGCCTATACTGCACATGAGGGGCAGAGTTTTACTCTGTTCGTGTTGCAACTTGCATATATATTTATTGCACTTGACGCACACACACATGGCGTAATTTCCACTGGGGACAGGGGGGACATGTCCCCCGCTCTTTTCGAAATCCCGTTTGTGTCCCCCCACTTTACAAATATGTTTATTATTATTTTTAACGCAAGCCTTCATCGCCACGGAGGAGCACACAGCCTCTGAGAGGGAGAGAGAGGGAGAGAGAGAGAGAGGGAGAGGGAGAGAGGGAGAGAGGGAGAGAGAGAGAGAGAGAGAGAATACCTTTATCTATTTAATATAGATAAAGTAAGAAATCATTCCAATGTGTACTGTAGGACAGTAAAGAAAACAGTTTAAAAGGGGAGTGATTAGTAAAATATGCATAAATGAAAAGATAGAATGCTAACTAGGTAACATAAGATAAGAATAAACAAGTTTAAATGATTTGTTATTGGTTGAGATCATATTCTAAAGATGTTTGGATTATTGAAAAGTATACAGCTCCCTTTCATCTGAGTGTTGAGAGCTGTATCCATCAATTCATGTTGTGCTCAAAGTGCACCAGATGATGCATTTCACTTCAACATTTAAAAAAACATCTTCCCAGGGGTGCATGCCCCCGGACCCCTAGAGTATGTGAGGTCCCCCCTGGAGGAGGTGTGGACCCCTAGAGGAGGTGAGGTCCACCCCCAAATAAAGCAGGTTAAAATAATTAAATTGAATACATTTTCTTTTAGTAAACACTGAAAACGGGTTCCACAGACCCAAACAGCACACAAAGGTTAAAGGTAAGCATATAATAATGTTAAAATGTGCTAAATATATACACTGCAAAAAAAAAAAATAGAGGAGTAAAAGTAGCCCCCGACTTGTTTTATTTTTTGAAAGTAGCCCTCACCCTAAAAAAGGTTGGTGACCCCTGCCCTAGGCACTACATTTAACCCTGACTGGCATCAAATCCACAAAACTGGCCTGAAAATAAAGCAAATCTGCACAAGCTATGCTATGATCAGCCAAAGGGAAGGACTTAGAAGGTCAATTAGCCAATATTTCATGACATAATGTTTCGAAACATGAGCGTGTTGATGTTGGCATTTAGCTCAAAGCACTAGTCTGTGTGTAGGTACAGCAAAGACAAGTATCAGTGAGGCTCCTGCACTTTAATGCAAAATAATAACAAACTGTTGTTGTTTATGATGCCCTAACAAGCCACTCATTTCAACTTGCAAAGGTACTTCTGCTCTCCTGTCAAAAACGACTCTAATGAGGCCCTGCGCCCGAGTCTACCTGCAGGTGTTACAGTGACCAAAACATGAGACCTTCGGCGTTCTGTCACATTTGTTCATCGTTGACAACATTTAAGACTCATGAACATTTGTTATCCAAATTTGTGTGTGTTGAAGAAAATCATAATCACCTATACACTCATAAACAGAAATGTCAACACGCTACTTCATGTCTTATCAGAGATCAATATTTAATTTGTTCTCCTCCTTTGTTTAGATGCTGACTGGCATCCCGTCCTAAGGGGACAGCTCAGGGACATACACACTCAGACACAACCAACACACAAACAATAAAACCGCTCAGGGCCATTGTTTGCTTTGACTGACACGTCCGCTGTGCTGTGCTGACACCTCACTGACACTCTATCTTTTTCAGATGCACATCACTGTTTACCAACTAACAGCAAAGCGCCAAATGTTTAAATGTGTATGTCATTGTGTTTATGCTACATGTATGTCCTCAATACTTCCGGTCTGTCATCATTACACACATCCATCGTTTAACTTTTGCATTACTGTGTACACATTTAATCAAAGACTTTCTGTGTGTGTTACCCTATGTTTGAACTTGTGTGCGTGCATTCTTCGTGCAGCCGCCTCTTTGGTGTTCTTTTTTTGTTTTTTCTGAGGGGGGGCCGTGGTTGTTTGCTGTTGTGCTCAGACTAGATCAGGGGAGTGGCAGTGTTATTGTAACTCAGTGAATAGGCTCAGTGTTTAAATGCAAATGTGCAGCACTGCAATGACAGGGACAGGGAATAGAGGATTGGCAGAGCAGGGAAGGGCAGAGACAGGTTGAGGTGACAGAGAGGGAATGGGGAATTCAGAGAGGAGGGAGTTGAAAGATGGGCAAGGAGAGATGAGGCGATGAAGGGGGATTTGGAAGGGGGGGTTGTGGGGACAACAAGTCAGGAAGTAAAGTGGAACAGAAGGATTGAATGGGTCTTTTAGAGAAAAGGAGGAGAAAAAAGAATGAAGTAACAGTTAGAGTAATTGAAAGCAATCACTACAGTGGCTGTCTGAGGAAATAGGAATGCATGACTGAGCTATGACTGAACCTTCACTGATTGCTCTGCAGTATCACTGTGTTTGTGTACAAGAGTGTCAATTTGTATGTACAAGATCTTAAGTAAGAGTTTTTTATCACTGCCTTGTGTGTAGATCTTGGCATGCATCACTTCGGAAAGTAATGTCCCTCCACCTTTGATGAGGTTTAGCATCTGTGTGTGTGTGTGTGTGTGTGTGTGTGTGTGTGTGTGTGTGTGTGTGTGTGTGTGTGTGTGTGTGTGTGTGTGTGTGTGTGTGTGTGTGTGTGTGTGTGTGTGTGTGTGTGTGTGTGTGTGTGTGTGTGTGTGTGTGTGTGTGTGTGTGTGTGTGTGTGTGTGTGTGTGTGCATATGTCGTGGTGTGGGTATAAGCTGGACTTTTAGCATAATATACATTACTTTCAGCAAAGGGATTTATTTAAATGACAAACCTTGTCAGTGTCATGCCAACTATAGTTGTGGGAAGTTAGTTTCACTTATATTGCTAAAGTGATGGAGGGTGGTTTCAAACATGGCAACAACAATTTAAATGTTTCTCCTTTGACATTGAACAGTTCAACCAATATTTGCAAAGCATCTCTCAACATTGGTATCAACAGAGACACGGTGACAATTTGGGTTGCCAATGTTGAGATGCATTCTGGAGCCATTCCATTAACAACAGATGAAAAGCCAACTTTTTCATAAAATGTGGATTTGAGCTTTTTTTTTTACACAGCTAAGCCTTTTCCATACTGCCACTAATAGCTCTGAATCATAAAATAAGCCCAGAAAGTGAGGATGGATGCCATCATATCTAATGAGCTGGTTTCCAATCAATACTCCAGAGTTATTCATCTGATGAAAAAACACAAGTGATGAATTTCTAAAATAATATTTTAATGTGTGTGCGCATTTTTCTGCATGTTTGTTAAGTCATTCGCCTTTTAACAAACAAAGGTCATACAGCAGGTGATGCATGGGTGAGATTTTTTTGCTGCCGCTATGACTGTACCAATAACCCACAGCCATGACAAATGACACTGTGATGCCTTTCCCACACAAACACATCTCCCACCTACATACACATTACTGTCATCCATCTCTTCTGTAAAGGTGTGACTTCTATCAAGCTCGTTATTGTCAGCTTATCTTTTAGGATGGAGAAAGGAGCAATAGCTCTCATCTGATACATTGTCCACCAAACAGGCACTTAACTATGGCCATCTGCATCAAAGTACATCTCCAAATGTATTTGGTGTGCATCACATACTGTACCATATACTGTACTATATATATATTTAGAAAGATATGCAATGAAGAGCTATATCACTGCCTTCAGTGAGTGTCATTGTCAGCTAGCTTGGAAATTATACACTTAGATCCCAGCCCACACACCATGTAGTGGTGTTCTTGTCCTAGTAGTCCATACAGGGCAGATTTATGTGCATGGCATGTTTATGCATGGAATGTAGAGAGGATTATTTTGTAGGTATCAGATTACCACTTAAATATTGGCTTATTTCCGTGCGCTGATTTGTGAGTTCTACTGTATGTGTAAGCTGTCTCTCTTTATGGATATCATCAACTTGTAACCCTTTTCATTGTTTGTCAAGATCTGGTTAAGGTATATAATCTAGCTTTGGCAATACGACACAATTGCATTCAGTGTTATATTCCTTATGATATGTACTGTATGTTTAATTTCCTTCAGCAGGCCAGGTAGGTCCTTTGTGCATTTTCTTGAATATTAAAATGAAACAAAATAGCACATGTAGATACTTTGACTTCTTTTATTGTGCCTATTCTCCTTAAAAAGTCAGTTATATTTCATTTGTCTCAACGTTTCCATCGAAAGATGCTCTTAATAAAAAAAAATCCCTGACATCAGGGAACAAGTCATTACCAAGACCAAATTAATTGACAACGAAACAATTCTTTGAGGCTTTAAGACAAAGTCAAGACCAAGATAAACCAGATGCAGCTAAACTTTCTTTGTGAAGCTAAACACACTGCTCTGTGTGTCACATATGTGCTGTAGTGACTCTGTAATGATATGACTCGTATGCATAGCCTTTTAGGTCTGCTAGGCAACAACACCAGGCTTGAAGGATTACTGACATACAACATCTTTATGGAGGGCCAGCAATAACACTCATTCATGATTAACTTCTCACAATGCAGCAGTTCACCACACTTCCTGGCTTCAGTCCCCTTTTCATACGAGTAATTTTTCTTCATCAAATCACCATAATATTTTTTAAATTGCTCCAAATTGCCTACATACAGTCTGAACTTATGATAAAACAACAGTGTTTAAATATTGCTAGTGCTTTGTGGTCTACACACTTTCATAATACACCACTTCCAGTGTGAGCCATGCAGCAGTGGAGGGGCTATTTTAAGTGCAGTCAGATCTATATGGCAGTGTGGCTATATTTAATAAAAGTCTCCCGAACACTGCATCACTTCCCCGGGGCCATCTGGATTTGACTTGCCATGTCTGCTCCCATTTAATGTGAAGATGCAGACAGAAGACGTGTCAATCTCCTTACCTCTCTCTTTCCAAGGGTCTTCTCAATGGACAGGGGAAAGAGGGAGAGGTGAAGATGATGGTTTGCAAGATGAATGTGTTCAAAAATCAATTTCTTGGTAAGATTTTTGATTTCTTCCTTTTAAAACATCTTTTGACCTGTCTATGCAAATCATATCTCTTGACACCCTCTTTCCCACATCCCTTTTTCCTCATCTTTCATCTCCATGAGTGCCCTTCAGTCTTCTTTATGTTTGTATGTCCAGTACAGGTTATGTTTTGGAAAAGAGAAAGTGCTGTGCTGAAAGCTCAGTTTCTCTACAAAATATCATAAATGAATAGAATTGTATAAATGTTTTTTTCTAAGCTTTTGTTTTCCTTCTTGATCTCAAGATATGTTTTTAGGATTAACATGTGTCAATGTTTAGCAGTTTTTTAAGCACATTAGTAGCCTGAGTCCTCATCACACCACCATCTCAGCTTGTATTCCTGCCTCACCACTGCATAGCCACTTTGAAGCCTGACACCTTCCTCTTCACACCAACGTTCCGCCCCAAGGCTATAGTCAGTGCATAGTGGTAGTTCAGTGGTTGGTGTACTGCAGGGCAGAAGACTTTTATCTAAAGCACAGGCAGGCCAAATGCATATACAGTAAACCGTGAATCAGCACAGCATGGGTGTGAGTCCAACTGTGCAGCTTCGTTCTGCCTACCTTCAACGGTGCGCTGGTGCGGGGTGCTCTGATGCCTCCCACCACATGAAATATCCATGAGTCAGGTTGGGCGTACAGATGCCACTGTACATGCAGGGCCCCTTAACAGGGGGTAATGTGTGTTTCGAGGGGGGGAGCTGAGAGAGAGGATGAAGGGGAAGGGGGAAGTACATCTGTCATATTGTACCCCTGCTGAGTGACGTGGTAGTAAGTCTGCATCTGTGTGTGTGTGTGTGTTTGTGTGCGCACAATTACAACACTTATGTACATCATTAGGATTTTAATCAAGTATCAGCACTACAGTAAAGCTAATATAATCAACTATGCAAAGTAGGAGAAAGACAGAAGGATATGAGGCAAGTATAAAGAGTGAACCCTTCAAGATATTAGTTTCCCTGCATGTGTGGGTGTTTGCTAGCAGGAAGGAAGTGTATTGCACCAAGTCCAGAGTCAATATGTCTCACATTACATGTTGGAGGCAATAGTAGAAAGGGGAAATTGAGGGCAGCGGAAGGATAGATGAGGATAAGGAGGGAGGAGCGAGAACAGATAGCTGTCTTGGCAGAGAGGTAGACAGGAAGAAAGTGACAGGAGGTGCGGCGAGAGTTGGTTTGCAAGAAAGGTAGAGATGGATTCGGATATGGGGAGGGAAGAGTGCAGAAGGAGGGGAGGTCAGAGGGGATCACAGCAGGTAGACTGTACATCTGTCACCTTCTGCTCCTCCAGGCCAAGAAAGCCCAGGAGGATGAAGAGAGGAGGTAGAGGAGCAGGAGGAAGAGGCAAGAGGGGGCACAATGCCACCAGCAAGATGAACATTGCTAAAGAAGCCTGTGATTATTTTGAAGCTTAGTAAAAAAAAACCTGAGCACTACTTATACAGCACTGAAAGGCTGAAAAGCATGCCTCTGAGTCAAGTGTAATCCATTTTCTTTGGTATCTGAAAAATGCATATGGTAGCTAAGTATTTTCTCTCTGCAATGTGAGTCTATTGTAAGAGAGTAAGAGCACAGAAAGAGGTGAGAGAAAGGGAACCTAGGATAGTTACACTGAGGGGGAGAGGGAGAACAGCATTGTGGGAATGGAAGCCACATAGTCACTGAGTTCATAACTCTACTGAGGTTGGCATTGTCCAAGAAACTTATGAATAACATCCTCTGTGTGTCAGCTGGTCTCTAAGTGTGTGTGTATGTGTGTGATCAAGCAGAAGAAGTCATGAGCTTCGCCACTGTCTATCGTGCAGGGCTTCGCCTCTGCAAAGTCCACTGGGATTGTGAGCAAAACAGAAATGACCCAGAAAGACAGGACACACAGCTGTACGGACGTCACCAGGGCCGGCCCTAGACTTTTGGGGGCCCTAAGCAAGATTTTGTTTGGGGGCCCCCCTCACTCTAGCGCGTTCTCACTACACACAACACGGAACCAACTTTTGTCTTATGATGTTAGCACATATTGTACAAATAAGCATGTAAACACTAAAGTGGGACCTGAGAACAGCAGCACAGTCTTTAAATTGACTACAAATAACTACCTAGGCTATAACTAATGACTATATAAACTCAGTGAACAGAAATATAGAAACTCCTCAGTCCTCAGTGACATATGTTTTGTTGTTGTGGCTCTGAGTCTGTACTCCAGCACATTAGATTTGAAATGAAACAAGGACTATGAGGTTAAAGTGCAGACTGTGACCAAGTATTAAATATGACTACTTTGTTGAAGTGTATGTTAATTTGTCCAATATTACATTTGATCCCCCATTTTAGGGGATCAAAAGTACTCTGACAAATGAACATAAACTTGAATAAAGTAGTCATATCAGATAGCACTGATGAACTGACAGTACAGAATAAAAAGACTGACAAAGTGACCATCACTGTTCAAAGATAGATATTTTTAATAAAAAACACTCAACACTAAATAGAATATATAAATAGATCCAAAAATACCTTTAAAGGATTAAATAATATGTGCAAAACAAACTGCTTAACAATAAAATGAAATGTAAAAAAACAAATGCAAATACAAATGTTCCTCTCGTACGTACAGTCAGAATTGTTCTCTTCTTGCTTTCCTGGAGGCAAAGTCATTGATGACCTGATCATAGGAGATCTGGCTGCCAATCTGGTGGTTTATGCTGATTATTGCCATTCCACTCAGGCGATCCTGGGCCATGGAGGACCTCAAGTATGTTTTTATCAGTTTGAGCTTCGAGAAGCTTCTCTCTGCGGACGCCACTGTCACTGGAAGGGTACAGGCTATTCTCAGCGCTATCCAAAGATTTGGATAGATCTCACACAGCTCGTTTTCATTTAAGAAGGTGAGCATCTCCAATGTGGTCATATCTTCTTTGGGAAGCTCTGGAAGGCTTTGCATCTCCATGGCTAGCTCTCTCCAGTCAACGTCTGCCTCTTCGCCACAGGTCAATGTTTTTCCCAGCAGGGCACATTGGTCTGTAAGTGACTCGTCATCCAGATTATGGAAGTTCTGAAGCACTCCAAACTTGTCTCTTACTTCCCCCAGGGACTTGAATCTGTCCTCCAAAGACTGGATGCCACAGTCCACCACAACATTAAAGAATCCTGTTTCCAGTCTCGTCATGGCATCAGCCACTGCCTCGTCAGCTGCCTCGTAGGCAAAATGCCTCTTTTTGCTCCGCAGCCTCTTTTCTTTCAGCACTGCCTCAACATTCATATTTCCACAGAGCTCTTTTGCTGTGGCCTGAGCATCTGTGAACCCAGTGGCCCTGTAGGTTACCAGCGATGCTTTGGTTTTGTCTAAGAGACTGACCGCAACATCCAGCTGCATGTTGACAGACTGAAGGAGCTTGCTAACTGTATTGATCTTTGACAGAATATCATACCAGACAACAGTGCAGATTTGGAATCTAAATGATCCAATTTCTTCTGCCAGGGATTGGGCCTCAATTCTGACCATGAGATCATTTGCGTTTTCCCTCACCTCTAGCAAAGCCTCCCTGACCTTATCCGTTTGGTAGCGCAACGGCTCGATGCTATTCACTCTGCTCTCCCACCGCGTCTCACTCCAGGACTTGAGAGTGATGTCCACATGTTTTTTCAGGATGGTCCACCTCTGGGGAGAACCTGAAAACAAGGTGTACAGCTTCTGAACATTACCAAAGAAGCAAGTAGCATCTATTGATCCTTTGGCTGAATCCGCCACCATCAAATTCAGTGTGTGGGCTGCACAAGGAACATACAGAGCTCGAGGATTCTTCTCCAACAGCCTGGCCTGCACCCCTTTATTTCTGCCCTTCATGTTTGCACCATTGTCATAGGATTGTCCTCTGCAGTCCTCAAAGGGGATCTTCAGCTCCTCCAGCCTGTTCAAAATGAGTGTAGACAAACCAAGCCCTGTGGATTCAGGGGCTATGATGAACCCCAGAAAGTGCTCCCTGATCTCAGTCCTTTTCTTCACACTCACTGTTCGAATCACAACAGTCATCTGCTCCTGGTGGCTGACGTCTGGGGTGCAATCCAAAATGATGGCAAAATACTTGGACTCTTTGATTTCAGCCACCATTGCTGCAAGTATTGTGTCACTGATACAGGAGATGAGTTCATTTTGGATTGTTTTACCCAAGTATGTAGTAATTTCCTCCACAGTCAATGCGTCTGATGTGTTCTTTCAGAACAGGGTCAAACTTGGCAATTAGCTCAACTTCTTTGAGGAAATTCCCGTTGTTGTGGTTATGCAGGGTGTCAACAGTCCCTCTAAGTCCCAGGTTCCTCTCTGCTAGAGATTGGATGATGGAAACCAACCGAATGAGCACCTCTCTCCACCTCTTCTTCTCTGCCTCCAGGAGGTACAACTCTGTTTTGTCTATTGTCTTCCCTTTTCTAAGACGGAGCTCTAGTTCCTTCCAAGTCAACACACTTTTCACATGATCTGGGCTGTTGTCGTGTAGCTTCAGTAATGCGCCAATATTCACCCAGTCCTGTTGTCCCTCTGTTATGAGCTTTAATGATTTCTTGGAAAACAACTTGCAGCAAAAGCAGTAGACTGAATCATTGTTCTTGGAGTATATTAACCAGCTTCGCTTAACTTTCTCACCATTTACAAGTGTTCTAAACATGTAATGATAATGAAAGCTTCTGTTGTTTGGTGTTTTCGGAATACAAAATCTCTGTCCACCTGTACTGGCCCCCTAATCACCAGATCTGTACGTACGTGATCGTTAAGTACTGATGGCCACTCAGTTGGATCCATTGGTGAACCAGAGAGAAAAGGAGTAGAAGTTACAGAGGTAGGTGTAGTAGGCGTAATGGTACTGCTCTCAACTTCAATGGGTACAGAAATACCTATAGGGAAATTAATTAAAAAAAATAAGTTTTTGTTACTTGACATGTTTACAAGTTGATGTTCCTGGCAATGAACAACACAGTTGAATGATTGAACACAATAAATAATAATATTCATAATAATAATAATAATAATAATAATACCATGATTGATTGGACATATAGTGCTTTGCTTTTCTTGACAAACAAAGTTAAGGTCTCTTTGATGTAGGCCTAAACTTACCAGCATTGTCAGAGGTGGTTTCTTCAGTGATGGAAGTTGATGGAACTGCTATGGAATAAAGAAGTATATAATTGTTTAATATATGACTATAGGACTGTCTCTAGATCAGCTGTCTTTTCACCACTATGGCGCTGCTTTTGAGATAGCTCCAAAGTGCTGATCCAGAATCAGTCCTTAAAAACAGGTATCATCAAACTCCTGCCCCATGCATGACAGATATTTATTATAAGCAATGAACAGCGAGCTTGCTCAATAGAACTTCGACAAATGGCAATTGTAGCTAGCTCTATGGGCTTAATCTATACACTTAACACATAATTTACCAGCATTGTCTGAGGCGGTTTCTTGGATGACATCGGAGTCACTGGTGCCAACAGCTGACCTTGTGGTTTCACATTCACCAACAGCAGCGGTGGAGGTTGATGGACCTGCTATGGAATAAAGAAATATATGATTTGTAATGTAATGACTTAATATTCCAAATTCAGAAAGCTCTCACTTTGGGCCCATTTGAACTCACCAACAGTGTCCTCAGTGGACGTTGTGGTGTGTGCTGGCACCTGCTGTGGGCTTCCAAAGTACTTCAGAAGTGCTCCTGAGGAGAGTATGTTACAGAGTTAAGCTTTATGGAAACAGACTTGAAATGGAACATCAAATGGAACATACTAGCTTTATATAGCTAATTCAATAATTGGTTTGCCAATGAATACTTGCATTTACATGAACTTAGAACCCACACAATGATGTTTGGATAGATAGATAGATAGATAGTACTTTATTAATCCCAGGGGAAATTGGTTTACTTGGTCAAAATATGAAACAAGCACATATACCTAGCTAACATTAGCTACGAGTGTGACTTGCTGCCTGAGCTAAACTTTTCTAAAGTAAATTAATCAGTAACGTTAATAGCATCGCATTATTCTACAGAAAGGCTGAGATAATAATGATAACTTGGCTAGTTAGCTAGCTGTAACGTTAGCTAGAAAGTAAGTAGTATAGTAAGTAAGTTAGAATAATCCCAAATCCAAGTTATCCAACTATTGTTAGTGGGACACAGGACAGGAGACAGAGCCATAATATGAGGTTACATACCTTTATTGTCTTGCCTTTTTTCTTCATTAAGTTTTCTATTTTTTCGTTTTTGATCACCAGAGGCGTATGTCCTTTTTTTGCCAGACATCATGCAAACTGAAGGCACCACAGTTGAGCGCTCAGCTTTGCCTGCCTGCTCGCTCAAGTTGTCACAGCGTTACAAATGTGCCACAAAACCAACCAATCGGAGAACTCGAGAAGGTCAATTCTGATTGGCTGGTCGTCTCCAATCATATCTTCTATCTGAGATAGATGAGAGTTAACACCTACGCCACGACGATTGTTTTTGTACTCCAAATATTAAGCAAAATATGTCACATTATATAATGACTGTTACAGAGTCATCATTTTGAGAAAAAGGCCTTCAAAGTTTCCTCTTCTCTGGATCGATCTGATTGATTATTAGCGGAGCAAATTATCAAAATAGTACGGAGGGAAGATATTTTTGTTTGGATTACTGGTCTGGGGGAAGCCCGCGAGTGTGTGTGTGTGTGTATATACGTGTGTGTGTTTGTGTATTTTTGCGTTTGTGTGTATTGTGGGAAAACACTCGAGAAACACCGGCTGTTGTTATGCCTGCTGTGACATCAAGTTACTCCGTTCTCCGCTTGTAATTATGCCGTTACAAGCTTCAGAGTTGTATTTATCATCTGAATTTGCCGAAACAAGTTTAATATTCTGAAAGCCAATACTTTGTTTATTTGAAATCAGATGAAAACAAACTGTAACGGACCCTGCCGTGTTATCTACGATTACTATACACCTTACATTCATAATTTCAGCGGAGGGAGGGGAAGCGACGCTGCGGAACAGCAGAGTGGCGAGTGAGAGCTGTCATCTTCCCTTCACAAGCTTCAAAAATGCCTGTAGCTAATGAGATTGAATCAGTGTTCGAATTACCCATTTGCTTTCGGGGGAGCCCTATTTATTTATTTTATTGGCAATCATATAGGCAGACCTGAAAGATGTATATGTTTCCTGCATTAGATCAACATTGATCGCCAATAGCTTGTTTGGTAGGACATCTTTTTTTCTCCTCTCCGAAATCTCGATTGCTTTTTCGTTTGCCTGGCTCTTATGGTGATTATAAATCTTTTTCCGCAGGTTATTCTGTTGATCACTGCTGACTTTTCCCTGAATCCTTTCTTGTGAAAGGTGCACTCCGGTGGATTTTTCTGCGAGCGGCAGAGAGATCAATATACTTTTTGCCTCTTTGCAAATCTCATATCCACATTTTTTTTTTGTTATGAAAAGCCATGGATAGCTTTCATTCCACTCACTCCATCTTTTCTGTGTCCAGTTAAAAGGCAGGCCATCATGGGCATCGTCAGGTTCGCTAGTGCAGGTGGCGCCGGCGGCTGTGGCCGTTGTTGAAGCCTCTTCAGGCTCCGCATCGGCAGGCCTCTCCCTCGGTGTGGAGCTGTCAAACGCGACCCTAACGCCGCTTACAGCCGGGGCCAACTAAAAGTTGTTCCGTTCACGTTGTCATTTTTAGAATCCTTCGCTTCTTTGCTTGTGAATCCAAAAGCTGCGAGGCTTGGCTGTTTTCGTTTCATCATATTTTTTATGAACATTTCAAATACGCCGCCGGTATCGCCGCCGTAACCATAGCAACGTAAGTAGCGTAAAGAATGCAGCGCCGCCACCTACAGATGGCAACACCCAGAAATATTCACAAATATAAAACAAATATTCAGAAACTGTAATGAACGATTACTATTATTTATTTCAAGAACTTTTATTTACAGAAACTCAACATTTCTAATCTGTGTGACACAAATATGCGGCTCCCCCTATTTATCTCAAAGTCGGCCTTCAGGGGAGCTCCCTCCCTCTTCGGGGGAGCCAAGCTCCCCCTGGCTCCCCCCCATTTCGAACACTGGATTGAATATAACAATCAAAAATAACAAAATATACACAGCTAGATCAGATCGCGTTTTAGATGCGACTTTAGAGTAGAGTGGAATTATTGAAACGGGATTTGTACAGTGTTCTGGCGGCATCCGCTGCTGCGAAAATGTGGGGCAGGGCTGAAAAGTGCAAGGGCGCTTCCGGCGCCCTTGTAGTGGTGGTGCGCCCTGCAAGCACTGCACTCATTGGCGCTACTGCTGGCAGGGTGTTGCAGTGCAACAATAAACCTGCGCATCAAAACACGTGTTAAAATAAAAATAAAACAGCCTAAATAACTTAAAATATAAATATTAATAGGTTTTAACACGGCAACGGTGTACTGAGATAAAAAAAGATTTAAAAAAAAAAGATTTTTAAATTTTTTTTTTTTTTTTTTGCTAGGGGGCCCCTCAGTGGCTGCGGGGCCCTAAGCGGCCGCTTATGTCGCTTAATGGGTCGGGCCGGCCCTGGACGTCACAATATCAAGGAAGCAACTTGGCTTGGATCATTCTCTGCAAAGCCTCTGTTGGTCCTTTAAACATTCAGTACATTAATGAGGAACAACATTCATTGTATGTCTTTTGAATTAGCTGTGCTTATTTTTATAATTGTACATTGTAAAAAAACGATTTATATATCTGAAGTAGTATAACTTTGCATGCCTTTTGAATGCCGACACATCTTGTATTTATCAATCTATTGCTTCCGAATATGTCTGAATCTTACTTTTATAACTAGATTTATTCTGTATAAAAATGAATTTAAAATGTCCACGTTGAAGCTTTTCCTATGCTGGAATACTACCGTTCCATATTTCAGTGTCAATATGAATTCAACGTTGTTTAGCTCTTATAACAGAACCGCTGAGTTCAGTGCAGATGTTGACAATAAACACATTTAACAATATTGCAGGCATTTGATAGAACAATCTGTCAAGCGAATTGACATATTGCACCCAGTTTAAGAGTTTTCCTCAACCTTTTTTTTTTAGTTACTGTCACCACACAGCATGTCTCTTTGATTCAGTCAAGGGTGATGGGAGTGAGTGCTTGTGTGAGGTTATTGGGGGATGGGGAAGCCATACCATCTGTGTTCAAATATGTTTGCTCATGTCTAGCATAAGGTGTAACCCATAGACTGTATATATATAAATGGACGTAGTGTCCGTGACGTCACCCATAGGATTCTGCAGAGTTGCCGAGAAGCCTAAAGTAGTCGGTGTCGGCCACTAATGGCTCGACAGTGACGTCAGAGTCTAACTCCCGCCTGCTCCAGCCTGATCCAAATAAGGGCAAAGAGGCGGGACCTTCTGCAACAGCTGGAAGTTCCAGAGCTAGCTGAGGCTATCAAGCTAAGCTAACATGCTCCGCAGTGCTGTTCTGTGATGCTAGCCGGCTAACCTACATCTGTTGCTCCCGGTCTGCACATTTTACGTTGCTTAAAGTGAACCTATCATGCTATATTTGAATAATATATTGTATGGCCATACCTATATAAAACATGGCTGTGAAGTTTTTTTTTCAAAATACCAAACAGATCATGCATTTTAGCCATGCCTCATTTCGCTCATTTGCTCTTTTTTAGCCCTGTTTTTGCAAGGGCTGATTCTGTGAGAAGTCTTCTTCGCTGCTTTTGTGGCAGACTACAGCGCGACTTACAGGCCTGGCATATGTACTACAGCGTCTCCAGGGCTGTCTCCTCCTGATAGGTGGCTCCCCGTTTCTGACGTCAGAACAATTTCAAATCTGTATCAGTCTGTATCAGCTCCGTTGCAGCCCCTTTTTTAGAGATTTGGGTACGGAGGAAAAGAGAGAGGGTTGTGTTTTCTGACACATATTCATGTATAAAGGACGTACAAAAGTGCATTTTGCATGATAGGTCCCCTTTAAGGTAAGTGAACATGAAACTATTCAGCAAAACTTTCAATAATAATGTAAGGTATTGAGTTTTTGGGATAATACTTGCATACAAATCTTAAAATGCCTTCAGGTTTCTAAAATATATAATATGTGGTAAATTCAACAGTGGATCCAGCAAAGATTCAAATATTTGCACGATTTTAGTTATTGATTTTTTGCTGTTACTTAATTATACTTTTAATAAATTCAAGTCAAGCTTAGTTACATGTGATGGTAGCTAGTGAGTGCTCTTACCTGTGTGCCTCCTCCACAACCAGACTATTAAAACTCTTAAGTACCAGTTCTATCTACTTTACTTTAAACAATTAAAAAGACAAAATAAACTAAATGTATTGAAATAACAATCTTCATTTTAGGTGCCTTTTCTTCTTTTAAATTAAACTTTCAGACGTGAGATATTGAAATACAGTAGTAGTATTGTTTATTTTAAAAAACTGAGCCACTCCTTAAAGTTAACTTCATATTTCTTATTGTCTAAAGCAGGGGTCACCAACCTTTTTTAGGGTGAGGGCTACTTTCAAAAAATAAAACAAGTCGGGGGCTACTTTTACTCCTCTATTTTTTATTTTTTGTAGTGTATATATTTAGCACATTTTAACATTATTATATGCTTACCTTTAACCTTTGTGTGCTGTTTGGGTCTGTGGAACCCGTTTTCAGTGTTTACTAAAAGAAAATGTATTCAATTTGATTATTTTAACCTGCTTTATTTGGGGGTGGACCTCACCTCCTCTAGGGGTCCACACCTCCTCCAGGGGGGACCTCACATACTCTAGGGGGGTCCGGGGGCATGCACCCCTGGGAAGATGTTTTTTTAAATGTTGAAGTGAAATGCATCATCTGGTGCACTTTGAGCACAACATGAATTGATGGATACAGCTCTCAACACTCAGATGAAAGGGAGCTGTATACTTTTCAATAATCCAAACATCTTTAGAATATGATCTCAACCAATAACAAATCATTTAAACTTGTTTATTCTTATCTTATGTTACCTAGTTAGCATTCTATCTTTTCATTTATGCATATTTTACTAATCACTCCCCTTTTAAACTGTTTTTTTTACTGTCCTACAGTACACATTGGAATGATTTCTTACTTTATCTATATTAAAGACCCACTGAAGTGTGCGACGGTGCATGATCTTTTATGCTAATACGTATAGTAATGACCAAAATTGTCCATTGGAACCCATATCAAAGATGTTGGAATAGCAACGAATTTGACGAGTTTGAATTTTCCGCTGGGAAATTCGCAGTCGACCTCCGCCTTCATGGGCGTGGCTTGCGATCTACTGCGTGACGTCAGAAGATGGGCCAAGCCGAAGTGTTTACATTCACCACCATTCATTTTGTCTCTATTTCAAAGTCGAATTTACCAACGTTTTTGAGCGAGTATTTGATTGGAAAGTGTTTCGCAGTCGACTGGAAGTGATTGCCAATCGAGAAAAGCTGACAATGGAGGCGACAGTGACGAAAAAGGGAGGAAAAACACACGGGAAGCGATGCATTGCCGCTGGCTGTGGTAATGTCAATTCTGCCGAAGTGGCGATGTTTCTGTTCCCAAAAGATGAAGGTGAGTGGCTGGTGTTATTGTTTCGTAGATTCGTAGATTCGTAGATTGTTTATGAAAAATAAAGGCCACTGTGTTTGTGTCTATTAACAAGACTATCATGGCGGCGGCAGAGCTCAAGTCGAGTTTCTCCGCCTGGAGATATTCTCACTATTTCACTTTTGTCGAGCACAAAGAAAAGAACGTTTTAGTTAAATGTAAGTTGTGTCTTGGCGGGTCAAAGATCCTATCGACTGCCCAAAACAGCAATTAAAATCTGTTGAAACATCTGCAGAAACAACATGCTGGGACGAAGCTAGTAGCTAAGACCACAGACCCAGACTCATCCGACGCCACTCCACCTCCACCTAAGCAACAGCGGCTGGATTGGCACTTTGAAACATATCTTTGTGTTTATTTGTAAATACCACATGCTTAGCAGAGTTCAGTGATGCAAATGCATGTCAAGTTGATCAACAGGTTGTATTATTCTCCGATGCAATAACAGTACTGAAATGAAGGCTACAGTATAAGGGCATTAATGGGTGCCCTTTTTTAAGTAACTAAAAAGTTACTTTTCACAGTAACGCATTACTTTTTGGTGTAAGTAGTGAAGTAACTAGTAATTGTAACTAGTTACTGGTTTTCAGTAACTAGCACAACACTGCATGTGAACATGAATGTTGCATCATGCTATGAACAGATGAATGTATGATCAGGTGATGGCCAATCCTGTGTGTAGATCTACTCTAGATCTATGACAAAATATTGTCCTCAACTAAATTGACTTCCATGGCCACTTTCCTCATCTATCCTGTCCGAAAAGCTGTCAAAATCACTCATTTCTCTCGCACCAGTATCACTTTCCGAAGGCTCCGCCATGTTTACAATCACAACTGGGCCCATCTTGTGACGTCACAGCCGCTATCGTCTGCAGCAGCGGTAGGCTCAGACTCTGAAAAATTTGCGATGTTTATCGCACTTCCTAAAAAATTATTTTAGCCATGAACAGGTACAATTATATGTAAGAAATGAAACTGCCATTTCACTTTGGCGCAAAAAAATGCACTTCACTGGCACTTTAAATAGATAAAGGGTATTCTCTCTCTCTCTCTCTCTCTCTCTCTCCCTCTCTCTCTCTCCCTCTCTCTCCCTCTCTCTCTCCCTCTCCCTCTCTCTCTCTCTCCCTCTCTCTCCCTCTCAGAGGCTGTGTGCTCCTCCGTGGCGATGACGGCTTGCGTTAAAAAATAATAATAAACATATTTGTAAAGTGGGGACACAAACGGGATTTCGAAAAGAGCGGGGGACATGTCCCCCCTGTCCCCAGTGGAAATTACGCCATGTGTGTGTGCGTCAAGTGCAATAAATATATATGCAAGTTGCAACACGAACAGAGTAAAACTCTGCCCCTCATGTGCAGTATAGGCTGGCACGACTAGGCTGTTCAATGGGGCTGATGTGTTGTGTAGATTCTGCCAGAAGGAAAATCACGTTCAAACTCCTGATGAAGTGGTGAGGTGCCGCTCCACATTGCTTTTCTTCCAGACGGCAACGCTGGTCCCGCAAATCAAGCAAGAACGTGATTGGTCGATATTCATTGTGGGGGAGGGGGGAGGAGGGATGTTAGATAGATATAGAGTTGTAGTAAGTAGATAGAGTTCGCTATGATTGAGGTTTCGTTTATGCATAGGGTAGATTCTTTTAATTACATTTCCTTTTTTGTTTTGTGTATTTTTTACATTTTGGATTTGCTTGGCGAGCTATTTTTAGAACATGCCCCGCGGGCGACTCACGTTGCCCCTGCGGGCGACTAAGTGCCCGCGTGCACCGTGTTGGCTACCCCTGGTCTAAAGCATTTATTACACACATGTTCCCCTCTCATATTCACAGTGTAGATCAATTGAGACAGCGTGGTGTCCAGAGAGCTGCAGGGACTTTGGGAGAAACCTCAGCGTGACGGATGTCCTGTCTGTGGGTTTGGCTGGAGAGGACTGAGGTGGATCGGTCTTTCTCTGGGAGGAGGACCAGGCCTGATGAAGAAACCACCAAACTACATCTGTGAGCCCATACTGGGCACAGCTGTCACAAACAAATTATGGTCCTGTTTGACTACACACTATTCAGTGTGCAGATCTTTCTGTTCACAATAAAAGTGTAGTTTCTTCGTGAATGTCCTGTATTGGTCTTTAATCTCATATCAGCTTTTCATTTTCTTCTTGCCCCTCGGAGAAAACGGTGAGGCAGTTGTGTCCTTCAGGTATGTCCTTTCCTAACAGAAATGACAAGAAACATAAAACATATGACATTATTGCAGAGCAAGTGTGTTATTTATGAAAGAGGTGCGTTAGAGGGCTGTAGAAATAAATACAAAATTATTTGAATGTGTTTCATGTGTTTCATTGTGATTATCTTTGTACTACAAAGATAATCAATTTAGGAATGAACAGTCTGCAGTTAATCAACATTAAAATATATGTTATTATTCAAATAATATTCAACTGTTATCAGAACTTAGTGCAACTGTAGTGTCATGCTGTTCGGTTGTCTCACTGCAAGAACCACCTTTACCACGTTTTTACAGACAATATGTAGAGACAAATGGTAGTAATTTTCACAAAGTAAAATAATAATTGCCTTAAATACATTGACATTTGAAAGCTGACAAAAGAATCATGTTGCTTGTTGCTTGGTCAAATCTAAATGTAACTTTTTGCAAGAAAGGAACAGTCAACTTCCCTGATGTGTCAGTATTTAGTCATGTTTAATGGAATGTATATCAGTGTATTATAGTTGTTACTTTATCTATTTAAACCAGAACGTTTCTCGATTCTTTGTAAAGTATGAAAGGGGTCTTTGTAAATTTCACTCCATGCTGCAGTTCACTGATGTTAGGGATAGGTCTGTCTCTCGTGGTCAGCATCCTCTGGTCTGTCTGCATCACCTGGAAACTTTAAACAAACAGATAGTAAAGTAACAATGTGTTGGTCACAGACTTGCATGCAAACGTCATGTCCTAATCTTTTTGATTATCCTTAAAAATAAGTGCTGGATATCACAGCCCTTACTGTATCTTATCAGTTGGATTGTGTATTATTGTATAGTTGGGGTCCTTTTTATTTTACTGTTACTTTGGAATAGTTTTTCATGAGACAGTCAAATTAAATATGTCCTATGCATATTCACATTCATTTGTAACACACACGTAAGGGTAAAAGACAAACATCTTTAACAAATGTAATGCAATGAATAAGCTTAATTGTCACAGAAGCACACATAACGTCATATCTAATATTTAAACAAATCATTTCCTTGTCCCTAAAGCATTGACTGAGCTATTTTTCGTCCTTAAATGCAGGCATTAAGTTACATGTTCACGTTCTGCTGCCACAATCAGTCGGTTTCTCCAGTGTAAGGATAATATAATGCTTAGTAAGTATTGGTAATAATATTAATAAAAACAACGTTTGGATTCGTTCGTTTATTATGATGGTAACGTTAAAGGTGGGGTAGGTAAGTTTGAGAAACCGGCTCGAGATACACTTTTTGTTATATTCCATGGAATGCTCTTAACATCCCGATAGCAATGAATATCTTAAGTGCTTTGACAAAAAATCCATAAAAAAAATTCATCTGTGGAAGCCGTAGTACTGTAAAAAGCACGACCAATCATTTTAGCCGGCCCGGCTAAAGTAACTGGATGGCCTACCTGCCTGTCAGCCTTCCATCTGTGCACACATTTATCTCGTGCCCTCATTGGTCATGTGCGCGTTCGTGTGTTGGAGGAGGGGCTCTGTAATGAAATGGCAGATTTTTTCCGGCTGTGTATTTTCAAATTCTAGCGCACTCGAGCTGGTTTCTCCAAAATTACCTACCCCACCAACCAGTAAGCTTCAATAATCAACTCCAGCTCAACAAACCATATTGCAATATCTACGTTAACGTTATTTCTGGAACCATCTGGAAATGTGAGATTCATATTTTTCAGATACACAGATCTTATAGTGAGGTTAATCTCATAGTACGCTCGCTGCTCTTCAACACTACTGTGACGTTAGCTGTCTGCATCGTCGAGCATAGCACATTTAAATCAACAATAACAATGCATACAGTTATCTAACTAGCAAACTAACTAATGTACGAGGATGACCTTATTTTACCAACCTCACACAGAAGCCGTTTGTTCTACAGTATAATCCTTCTCAATGTTTTACACTTCTCTATTATGTTTTAACGTGTATGCTACAGATAGCATCGTTAGCACAGATGTAGGTTCCTCTCGCTCGTTAGTTGAATAAAAAGACCAGTAAGAAATAAAGTGCTTGAAATTCACCCCCCACACAGTAGTCATGAAGGGGGAATCTAACTATTCAGAGAATATGTTTTTTTGAACCACGATGTAAACATGTTTATTTCTGGTTTAAAGTTGGTCATTTTAACAGGGGGTCTATGGAAATTGCTCCCTTCTGCAGACTGCTCCTACTGGCCACTAGATGAACTGCAGTTTGAGGCACTTCCTTATTGGCCTCCCGTCTCGCGCCCCAGAGTTTGCCGCTTGGTGTAACCATACTGTTTAAGATGCATGTGTAGCAATGTGCACATAATCGGTTACACACCATTAGGTGTAAGAGGTATGCATGTTTAGGGGAGAAAGCTGAAGTGACTATGGTCTGATTGAGTGTTTACTCAAAATTATGAATGATGAAGTTAAGCTTCAGTGCTCCAACAGATTCATCAGTGTATTGACATAGAGCTTTGGTAAGAAAACAAGACAACGCTGGGAGAGAGATGAATAAAACTCACATTTGAGAGGATATTCATTGGTTTTAATAGTTCCTCATCTATTTTGTTCTTTTTACTGTGGTTCTCGATGGCACTTTTTTCTTCATTACCGTCATTTCTAAAAGCATCCATTCTGTCTTATGGAAAAACAACTGATGCAAGGCAAAGCAATGTATTGGGTTCAGTCTCAGCAGAATTTGGAAAAACAAATCAATATGTCAATATGTTAATTGATGACGGAGATCCAGGTACACTACTCTTTCATAGCTCAATATTTAAAAGGCTTAAACCACAATGAAAATCTTAGATGTTGTCATAAATCAGGGGTGTAAGTTTACTAATTAATCAGACCAGAGACCACATTTGCCAAAATGTCTTGGCAGCAGTACTTCACCCTGACATATGCATTGATTTGAAGAAGGGATATGTAAGTCAGCACTAAATTCTAACATAATTAGAACTCTAGCATCATCTGCTTTACAGCAATCCTGTCTGACTAAGGCTGGAGCC
Organism: Dissostichus eleginoides; assembly: GCA_031216635.1. NCBI lineage: Eukaryota > Metazoa > Chordata > Actinopteri > Perciformes > Nototheniidae > Dissostichus > Dissostichus eleginoides. The sequence goes on along the minus strand of CM062266.1, from coordinate 19,801,638 downwards.
ACACGAGAACGTTAACGCAAACGAACCAAAATCGTTATCAAAAAAGTCTTCCGTCCACATGCAATAGGCACCAGAAACGTGTCCTTCCACACGAGACCACTCGACCCACTGGAGACAGTACATATGCCGGGCCTGTAAGTGGCACAAAATACACCAAAAGCAGCGAAGAAGACTTCCGAGCATGGTTTCCATGGTTGCCCTTCTGTTTATTCTCCGCGGTGGATTTAGCAGCAGAGGTGGGGAGAGGCAGGCCTCTTTTTCTCCGTCAGCAGCAGCTGATCTCTGATCTCTCTCTCCTGTCCTATTAGACTGCACTCGCCTTTATGTCCATATCGATCAGATCTAGCTAGTTCTAGCTAATGATATGACTGCCTGAGTGTCAAAGGACACTTAAACAATAAGCGACATTTTGACCAGAGAATTTTAGATTTCGGCTAACGGAAACTCTGCCGTGCAGGGGGGTTTGCTGGAGGCACCTGCTGGGTGCACTGTCCTGCGAGATACCGGGACCTGGCTCGAAACACTCGGAAAACTGTTGTTGTTGTTGGCGAAACACATCAGCAATGACGCGGGTGACACGGGGGTGAGCAGGAGAGGCGGGGCTATTGCGTCATCGTTATCAGAAAATGATCGTATAGGGCGTAGACACGGAGCCGTTTGGCCCCCCAGAGCGTTTCATCTGCAGATCTACCCACCTTGGGACCCGTTATCGTTATCGTTATCTGCGTTTCCCTGTCGGCCTCGTGTGGCCGAGCCATCTATATGATAGAGAACTGTAGCGGATACGACCGTTACCGTTCTCGTGTGGCTCCAGCCTAAATGCTCACAAGCGTCCGATGTCCACTGACATATGTCTGGGAGAAACCTAAAATCAATGTGATTGTTAATTGTTAGCTCGTGTGTGCTCATGGGCGTACATGTGATGTGATCAATTAATGGATTTAGCCACCCAATAACAGATACTGCATATTAAGGGCCTTTTCCACAGTGTTAGTTAGGCGCACTTAAAAAGGCGTGATGAATAACTGAATGGACGAAGTGTGTCATTGTTTGTGTGTACATGTGCAGTATTTTGTTGTGTGTTCAGACCGGTCTATGTGGGTGTGAATGTGTGTGTCTGTGTCAGACTCGCTTGATAAATAGCCTAGTTGAGGATCTCATTGACTCAGTTGTTGGTCACGATCGCTACAAACACATTCATTCCTTTCTAATTGATGACATCACTTACAACCTTCTTGTGATTCAGGAATGAGCAACGTTCCACGTGATGGGATAGAATTTAAGCTGCAAAATGTGTGAAGCTCATTAAAATATCTCCACACAGATCATAGAACAGAGGAAATCATGAAAGATTGTAGATAAAAACGAACAGATCTTTGAAGTTCAATATTTGGAGTTAAATACCAACTGCACTTAGAATAAATGATCTCCTAAACAACAAGGAAGACCGCTCTCAAATGCACAGTGCTTTGTTCATAGTAATGCATTCGTTTTACCATCTAAAGCAACACACTGCTGTCATATTATATTACTCTCATATGGGGGTGCATAAAAACATTATAAACATCTTTCAATATACAGTAATGACATCCTGTAAAATACCACCATTAGATCGCCTATGTGTACTAATAAATGGATCATCCTTTCTGTATCTGCATGTTAAATGCCTGTTTGCTCGATGGAACACATTGTTTGCTGCATAATGCAAATAACCTTTTAATTCATTTAGTTTGGTCGGTTTGAGATGATTTTCAAGTGCACATTTTAATTCAAGCGTGTGCACATTTGCATTTGTTAATTGGTCACATGATATGAGTGTCTGGCCAGAGGTCAGGATTTGTTGGACATGCAGTTAACATACTCTACAGTGCTGCTGGGAAAGCCTTGTATAGTGTCCTTTGTTTAAAGCTTATAGTCAAGCCTTAAGGAACAGTGGTGCAACATTCAGATGACCCTTGAATTAATAATTTTTTTAAAAGCCAGCTCCATCATACTGTATTTTTGAACGACACTATGGGTCAACATATCATTTAATTTTTGGGCTATTATTGTCATTGTGCTGAGCCAGAAAAACACCCTTCACTGCTGGGCCGAAAAACTTGGAATTAATTAACCATAATAATTAGATATCTGGTCAATTGCTCAATACATAAAGGCACTGAGATGATTAACTCTCAATATCTTATTATAGCGTTAGTAACATGAGTTGTATGCAGTTTCTATTCCTTCTGTTTATAAAAATTCCCCTCACCTTACCCTCAATATATTGCCTTCATTCCCTTGAGGTTCCCTGAGGTCGAGATCATTGGGACACCTTGTCCTGCACCAAAAATAAACATCACTGTTTCACTGGAACAAGACTGTCACTGAGTTTGCTTGTTTAATTCCCAATTTAATGAGTAAATTCATCTCTTGTCTCTACACTAAAACGCTTGTTTTTTAAACATTTGGCTGTGCAAAATCATTTAATTAGGCTAAAACAAAGAAGCTCTTATCGGGGAGTTTAGGCTGATTATATACAGTACACTCTTTTTAACTGCTTTGTTGGCAAAAGGGGAAGGGGAGATGCTATATAGCTATTGTAGATGTCTCACCCTGTATGTTTTCAAAAGATTTATCATTTTTCCCTGCTGTCCAATATTGTACATTACCCCTGCAACAATGTTTCTCTTGCTTACTGTGCAGCATAAATTAGAGACAACATTTTGTTTCCTGCCATGCCTGTGATCTTTAAGTTTATTCATTGGTCTGCAAGTCCACTGCACTGAAATCTTGCCAGATTTAAAACTTTTTAACTTTTACATTTTTCCTTAAAAGTTTTCAAACTAATGGCATGAGGGGGATGTAAATATTGTCACTCTAATAAGCCTCCTAGAGTGCAGGAGAGGTAATGTGTAGCTAACAAACTACTGCCTGGAGCAATCACCTCTCTCCTGCTGGTGTGTGTCCTTGTCAGCAGCCACATACAGTAAATACATGTGTGTGTGTGTGGTGTGTGTGTGTGTGTGTGTGTTTGTGTGTGTGTGTGTGTGTGTATACAGTACCTTAATGACTTGCATCCTCTCACAAGGCAGAAGAGAGGAGAGGAAGAGCAGAGAGGAAGCGGGTAAAGTAAGGAGAAGAGGAAATAGAAGGAGTTCATAGAGGGTAAACATTATTCAAAAGGCTAAAGAGAAAATTGGATAAAGATAGAAAATAATGCAGTAAGCACTTGTGTTGTGTGGTGTGTGTGTTTTGTGTCTGTCTGTTTGTGTGTGTGTGTGCATGTGTGGGTGTTTACGGTAAGGAAGGGGGTATTATGAGATGACAGTAACAACTAACTATAAAGGACATTTCCCCTATTTGCACTTAAGTGCTATCAACAATACACCCATCCCGGCAAACTCAAAATCTGATTGCAGGACATGACAATCAAAGACTTCTTCCTCGTTTGCTTCAATATCAGAACAACTGAAGGTCTGAGAGCAGAGGCTAGTAGATTATGTAACCCGAAACAGCACAAGAGGAACATTTGGTCGAAGTTCAAATGTATATGAGCTGCACTGAAAGCATCACAATTGAGGGAGTTGACACCAGAAAACTGACATTACTTGGCTGAATAATCTTTGTAAAATACATACAACATTAATGAAATAACATATTATATTTAAACCAGTCATGACAACCCTTAGGGATGAAGCCAAAGAAGGAAGAGGCAGAAGCCAAGGAGAGCCTGAGTAGAGACAGCCAGATGGAGACAAAGTGGTGGGCAGGATATTGTGGTGATGAATGAGACTAGGGGAGAGTTAGATTCCTGACGTGGTGTGATTCTACTGATTTATATATAAGGGAGTGCTCTGTCACTTATATAGGGGTGAAGGAAAGAGGAGAGGGGGAGTGAGGTGAACGTGAGGACATTAGATTGACTTGGCAAACCTATCTGTCAATCAGATGGGTTGTTCTTCAGTGCTTGTCCTCACCTGTGTGCTGCATTTGCATGTGAGCACAAAAAAGGCTTTGTATTTATAATACAAGTTTCTGTCTGAACCCATATTTTCTGCCAATGAGGAAGTGTGTGTCTGGGGTGTGTGTGTCAAGGTGTGTGTGTGTCTAGGTGTGTGTGTGTGTGTGTGTGTGTGTGTGTGTGTTTGTGTGTGAGTGTGTGCGCATGTGTTAAATGTGTTATTGTGTGTGATATGCTTCTTCATCCGAATGGCAGTAAATAATCACTGTTTATCTTCCTTTGTTGTGTTTTATTTTCTAGACTGCTGTATCTGTGTGTGTGTGCGTGTGTGTGTGTGTGTGTGTGTGTGGTGTGGGTGGGGGGGAGGGAGGGAGGGATGGAGGGCCTCTGTGGAACAAAAAAGGATAAAAAAAGGAACTGACTGTAGCCTTGAACTTTTGAAAGGTACACACAGCTGTACAGTAACAGCTTTTAAACACACACACACACACACACACACACACACACACACACACACACATCTCATGTATTTAAACCATTCAAGCAATTAAAGCACTTCAGCAATATCTCCGTAACCAATCACAAGACTTAAGATTATGGCCGTGACCAATGAGGATAAAACGCTTTAACTCTGTGCATCTGTCACATATTCAAACACTCATGTTTGTCTAACAGGGCATGAAATCGCAAATCTCCATAACCAATCGCAAAGCATTCAGGTAAATAAAATTAAAGTAATTTGCACAAACAAACTGACTTTACAATTTCTAAATCCATAGTTCATTTATAGTCAGAATTGGTCAAATAACAGAACTATTTGCTGGGATTAAATACAAAACTGTGTAAACCTGATGACAAAATACTCCAAGATAAATAACATTCCTTTCACTAAATAATAAAATAAAAACCTGGGCAACAAAAGTAATTAGTGCACAGCAACCAGCACTGACAGCAGCCGTTATTAGCACAGATAAGCTCCTAGTTTCCAGTCTGTTTATCTGGTTGGGTTGGGATACATTAACAGACGATTTGATCACATCGTGTTATTTTTATGAAGCATTATATGAATATTTACTGGCTCTGTATTTCACCAAAGACATATACTATACAGGTCATGTGCATTAGTGACTCATGCTCACGCTCACCTTCACACTCGCACTCAAACACACACACACACACACACACACACACAGCAATGCAGACAAAAGCAAAGGCGCATGATGCACACCAATGAGCAGATCCTTGTTCATGACTGTGGTCACAGGCGTACATTTAGGGTGTTGCAGACTTGCTTTTATCCCAATAAAAACACGAACGTATGCAAAGTATACCACTAGAATGCAACTCAAAAATGCAACAATCCTTTCCGGTGAAGTAACGAAGCCAGAACATAAATTAACCAAAAGGAGAAATTCCAGAGTCCCAAACAGGGGAAAAAATGTCAGTCAGACAGACAAAAGGAGATGCTAGAATAACAGCGTGGCACTGAATTATGCGTAATGCACAGCACAATGACAGGTAGATGTTTTTCTTGAAATATTATAACTGTATTCTCATTACAGAGACCTGGGATATGTTTTGAATGTGCAGAAAGTGTGAACATCAGTGAAAAACTTTTAAATTAATAAATGTAACTTTATTGGGAATCAGTGCCACATGCACATTTAAAGAGTTTACCTACCAAAACAAAAGACACAAAAAATGTAGGCGACCATGCCCACATGTGTGTTGATTCATCAGAAATATAATACATATTTGAAAGCAGTACAAAACGCCTGAGAACCTTACTGCATTATATCACATTCGATTTTTCATCTGGAACTGTGCCCTGGCGCCTGAATTTTGTGTTTTAATTTGATAAATAATTGCATTCAAACAATAAATTGAAGACAAAATGTACAAATAAGTTCATAACAAGTAATGAGAATGCAGGGATGTGTATATCTCAACATTTCTTGGAGGAGGACCCCCACACCCCCACTTTATATTTGTCCTCCTCAATGTTGAAGTGAAGCAACGCCCTTGACTGGGTAATAAAGTGAAGCCTCAGAGAGGAGTTGCCCCAGGCTTTCCCAAACAAGCCTAACGGGATCAGATAGAATTTATGCTCAGATAGATCAGACAGAATTTATATGTACTTTAAAAAACAAAAATAATAAAAATACATGTAGCCATGCATTTTTATGCAACTGTGAATATCTGTGTGCATGGCTTTTTGTATGACTGGCTGAATGTGTCTCGCACTGTTCAATGTTTTCCTCTACTATACGGCCAATGCAGGTCAATTAATAATGCAACACTTGCAGAGGTAAAGGAGGCTTGTGTGTCTGGTGGAAGTGTAGAGGGGGAGGAAGAAAGAGACAGTGGGAGACAAAGAGAATGAGGCGATGGGCAGGTGGAGGGGAGAGTACAGCCCTCGAGAGTGGTATTGTGATCTAGAGATCTTGAGGGATCAAAAGAAACAGAAGATACACATGAAGACTTTTTTTCCATTTTGACCCCAATTACAGTATAAGACTTTACATTGTGTTCTTATATCTTATTCTGCTTACATGTATATAGACTCCTGCATTTACTTACAAAATGATCTGCATCATTTAGCTTATTGTATTTATCTATTTTTTGACATGTATATATAGTTTAAGATAAGATAAGACTTTATTTATCCCGAAGGAAATTGTTGTGCCAGAGTTACAAAAATACAATAAACACAGCAGCATAATAGTACAACTGTACACTAAAAGTGCAGTAAAAAGAGCAATGAAATATCTACAGAAAACATGAAACATAGAAACATAGACACATAATTCATGTAATTATTACCAGTATTTAGTAGTGTAAATGTACTTCTTCTGCATTACTAGCAAATTGGTCTTGCAACACAATCTGCACTTTTGTATTCTACTCTATCTACTCTGTTTCATTTTGCACTATTTTATTATATATATTTTTTTGATTGTCTTATTGTTTTATGTCATATATTATGTTGCATTGTTGGAGGAGCTCGGGACTTAACATTTGTATTGGCATAACTACACTTTATCTACCGTGCATGTGACAATAATGACTTTGAATCTCTGACTATTATATATGTATGTAAGACTACTGTAGACATTTAATTAAAACAATTCTCTTACTCTCTCTTAGTCTCATAGCAACTAACAGTGAGCATGAAGCAGATCCATGTCTCGCTGAAGGGGTTCTTCAGAAGGATGTGCGGCTGTAATGGATTTGAAGTTTTACCTCTTGGTTTTATTTACCCCTCTCCTCTTATTTGTCTATATTAATAGTTTTTTGCATATTCATGTACATTATTTATTCCAAATACATGTATATCCATACCGTTCATTTATTAAAAATAATGTTTACATATATTTATTCCTTACGTGTCCTCTTACTTCTGCCTAAAATGTTCAGACACGACTAATTGGATGCTGCTGGTATTACATTAATGTGTTCATCATGTTTCCAGGAAGATATTCACTCTCGGTAAAATAACTAAAGGAAGATAATTAGCAATAAAACAAGCTCTAACTCGGCTTATCATTGCACAGGCCTCAGCAAAGAAAAGGGGGGGGGGGGGGGGTACGTAAATGAGTAACAAGAAATATCAGCCACAGGGAATTGCAATTGTTTTGAAGCTGAATTTAATGTTAGAAGAAAATAGTTTGTATAGGTTAATGTGCTTTACCCAGAATTATGTCTTATTATACTTCAGCAAGTGTAGGCTGATGTGTTTGGGGTGAGATAGGAGTAAAGAAAGAAAACCATACGGACGGTACTGTATATTGAGATTAAAGAGGTCATGAGGGAGAAAAAAGGGGGGGGGGGTTATTGTCTGTTTGTGGGGATGCGCTGAAAAATGGGGGGTGTGTTGAAGGAGATGGAAGTGGTCAGGGGAATAAGGGAGGAAGGAGGCATGAAAAGTCCTTGGAGAGATAAGAATGGAGCATCGGAGGGATACATCATCACATGACTGCTTCACTGGAGACGCGGTGTAACGTAGTGTGTGTAGCCAAACAGGAAGAGGTGGAGAGAACATGTTAGTGTTCAAAAATGTGTGTGTGTGTATACATGTGTGTGTGTAAAGCCAATACTTAATATATACAGAGGAAGGTGTGGGTGTTGAGGTGCGAAAGTGATGAGGATGAATGTGAGTGTGTGTACGCATGACAACGGGCAGTGGTGCAGAGTAAGAATCAGAAGGAGGAGTATTCTCTTCTGCACACAACAGGGCCAAAGGCTGGGTGGGTCTTTGGGGGGGGTGACACTCCAGAGGTCGAAAGCGTGGTAGGGGTGAGCGTCAGAGCATTGAAATGGGGTGCGGGGGTTGGGAAAAAGCTTTTGCTTGGTGTGGGAGAGGACAGCTGGGTGTACAGTAGACAAACCAAGCTTATTGTGGAGTAAGATAATAAAGGGGCAGGGAGAAAGTGGGAGGATGATTGTGGGGGGGGGGACGAAAGGCAGAGTGAGGGGGGTGAGAGGGGTGTTTGAGACCGACAGGGATGAAGGAAGGGGGGGAAAAAAATAAGACAAATAGTGAGTCGCTGCAGCAGAGCTCCTTACCCAGACCAAGTTAAATTGTGTGTGTGTTTATTTAAACCTGTGGTGGGAACTGTGGCTTTGAAACCTCGACCACATGCAAGACTGAGGTCTGCAATTCTGCAACACACTGCAGAGTGCTTGTTTAGAAGTGGGTTAGAGAGAAAGAGAGGATGAGCGAGACCTGAGAGGAAGAGAGAAATAGAGAGAGAGAGAGAGAGAGAGAGAGAGAGACAGAGAGAGAGAGAGAGAGAGAGATCGAATGAGCTGGAAAGTGAGGAAGAAAAAGAGACAAAACGATTGGGAAAAACAAAGATTGAACAAGGAGGAGATGAGGTCAAATGGAGGAACGGAAAGAGTAAAATATGGACATGGTCGAGGGAAAGAGGGAGTGAGTGAGTGAGTGAGGCAAGTCATGATAGAGACAAAGAGCGATAAAGGGCGGGGAGGGGACGCATCGGAGAGAGGCAGCAGAGCAAAGTTGGAAGATGTAAAGTGAAAGAAATAGATGGAGTAGCTGTAAGCAAGGGAAAAGGATAGGAGAGTTGGATTAATGAAATAAATGCAGAGGAGGGCTCTGGAGAAAAAAGAGGAGATAGAAGAAGAAGGCACGGGGAGAAAGAGGGGAGAGATGGAAAGGGGGGCTGAGGGGGGCAGGGGAAGAGATTAATAGTTTTGTAGATGTGCTCCTGTGTTGCTACCTCAAGAGTAGTGCTGTTTTTTTTCCTCCAATCCTTTCTTCCATCCTCCTAGATTCCCTTTTAAAAGGGATTTTGAAACAGACACTGATGCGCACACACACACATGTACACACACACAATGAATATCTGCTGTGATTCATGTAAGCTGTCTCCATTCCAGTGAGCATTTGCCAGCTCACTAATAGGAGAAATTCTTTAATACTGCGCCACTGTGGATTTCAAAGCCACTTACTGTAGTTCACATGTCTCCGAACACATTCAAAGGCTTGGGCCCTCAATCTACTGGCATAAATAACCCAAAACGCAGAGCAGGTTGCTGCACCTGGAGGGGATATTTGTAACTGTGTGATGCACATGTTTGCAGTTAAACACATGTGTGATTGCATGCTTTTAACTGCATGGTCATGAGAGCAAAAACACTTAATAGTCCCATCTGCAAGAGTTTCTAGAGAGGAACTTTGATCTTGGTGCTTATGATTAATTACTTCAGCAGCATATCTGTGAGTGCCACTGAGGCTCCCAAGCCACTCAGCTCAAAATCCACCATGTACATCATCAGCATGTTCAAAGCTTATACTTGAACCTATTGTCTGAGTTTGCCTCCTTGTGTAAAAAAAAGGGGAATGGGGATAAAATACCACAATTTATGACTTTATTATAATATCTGCAGTGATTAAGCAAGCTCACTTCTCTAATTTACCCTGCCAAGACTTTCAGTACCACCCACCACGTGCAGACAAAAAGCCTCCATCAAATTATGTTAATGACGGTGTAAAACATTTATGGCTTATAATTCTTAGTGCTGCAAACTCTGCATTTCCATTCCTTCGACTCAGTCTTTGGGGCCTCACCAGTGTGTTCCTGCGACTGAAGTTGAGCGCTGGCGTCATTAATATTTAGCTCAGGAATGCTAATGATCTCTCTGAATCATATCATCACGCCACAACCTCCAATTAACCTCTCCAGAACTCTATCACGACCCCCCCCTCCCTCCCCACCGTTTCTCTTCCCCTCCCCTCAAACACTCTTTAGCTGACTTTCTGTGTCTCGATCTCTCTTTGGGACTCTGCCTTTGCCTCCCTCACCTCTTTTTCATCTCTAACTCTCTTTGGCACATTTTGCCTCTCAAAGAATGTATGCTGAGACAGTTTTCCCTCTCTAGTGTTTGTGTGTGTGTGCGTGCATGTGTGTGTGACTGTGTGTATGTGTGCACCCTGGGTCTCTGCTGTCCAAAGCTGAAAGACAGCTCCTGCCTTTCAAAGTTCATCTAGTTTCCCCGAGAGATCCAAGGCCCTGTCCTCCATTTGTCCTTGGTACATTTTTAATAAAGCTAATCGGAGATTGGTGGATGAACCCCGTCACCTGCCTGTCACGCTTTCACTTTTCATTCTCTCTACAATACGCTTACTTTGTGAGAGGCAGAGGGGGAGGGAGCCCTCTCAGGAGTGGATGTAGTTTCAAAAAGAGTTTTTTTTCCAAATCTAGAGTTATGAACCTCCTCCACAATACTGTGTAGTTGAGCACAGCTATGTGTAGCCTGATTTGTGTGAACATATTAACTCACCTATATATTGCATGAGTCACACAGTGAGTCATTCTGGTGTTTTGTTAGGAACAGCGGGATTATTATCAGTGAAAGGCAAGGGATGAGCTTGACATTTAATTTGTTTTTTGTTTTTCCCCTCTTTCCCGGTGTTCGTTGTTTTACTTGACTCTGAGCAAAAAGCCTTACCGCCTACCTTCACTTTTATCTGCACAATACATTTTTAATCTGTGTCTTGCCATTGCCTTTCAATGTAAATAGACAAGATAGCAGTGAGTCCCATGGGCACTTACTGCTACTTTAATTTGAGTTCACAATAGATTATTTTAAACTAGATTATTGGTGCAAAAATGCTATTACCAAGAAAAAGGTACAAACAACACCCAAATTGGGAAACCAAGTCAGAGATAAAAGGTTGCTAGTATAAAGATGGCTTGCATTCAATATGTAATAACAATTAAGAGCAGTTATATCTTTGTATTGTTCAGTGTCTGTTATTAAAGAAGCTGTATGCAAACACATGATTATAATTATCATTTCTAGAGGACAAGAAAAACATTTTAAACTGACTTAAATCAGTTGACTATGATGATGAAGATACAGAGAAGGGATAGATTGTACAGTACTCTAATACATCTCAAATAAAAACTCACCCGTTGGTGCCAGTTATTTTTAAATGAAACCAGCTTATCTATACAGTATGTACAGAAATGGTAAACCATGGTTATACAAAAGCCTGCCTTATGAGTTTTAATGAGGGTATCATTGAAAACGGTGAGTATAAAAACATTCAGGACATGGGTCATTTTGACTACTCTTTAGCCCCTAATAAATGTTCTCTATTCTTTCAACAGGCAACACTAACCATTATACAAGTCTAGTTTTTAGCCCCCCCAACCCTCCGGTAATTTTAAACCAGACTTGTTTTACACTAACCCAGTCGTGCAAATGTATTGCAGTACATGCTTTGGCTCTTTTTTGCATCTCTTCCCTTCATTTTTACCCCTCCTTTTTGTAGCAGTGATTGTGATGAATTGAGTCATCTTAAGTGTTTCCTCTCTTTGTGCATCCCGGGAGGATTTCAGTCCCCCTCTATTATCCCTTGTCTCTCCCCCCTCCTCAACTGATTCTCCTCTTCTTCCCATCCTTTACCTTTTTGCAGTTGTTCTCTCCACCTCTAAATAAAGCCCTGTTTCAGGCTTTTCTTTCTCCTTCCTTCTCTACATCTTTGCCTTTTATGCCTTTCCTTTATTTTGAAAGCATTACTCAAATCACAACCAGGCTCTCAGACCCCTCCACCACCTCTACCCTGCAGTAAATAGATAATTTGCAGAATGGAGAGTGAACGGGTATTAATAGCAAGCTATGAATCGTAGTGCATATCAAATGGAAGTCTGTGATGCTGTTCATACGGTATGTGCTCAAGGGCACAAAGAGCTGCACACACACTCACCTGATACATACACACACACACAGACCAAACACATCTACTTCTACTATACTGCAGTCCTTTGCCAAGGTCACAACCTCCAGTTGTTCTGCATCATAACAACAGTGTTGGCAACACTTGTGTCATCAGCGGGGAGAAACCCAGTGCAGGGTTATAATCAACTGCTGAAAAATGCTGCAGTGTGCCATCAATGAAATGATGTCACTGGCAATGATGCGTGAAGACTGAGTGATATATAAGACTCTAAAAAGTAGATGTGTCTCTTGATGGCGCTTTTGACTTTTAGGGAGTAATAATTGGGGTCAACGCACTAGTCAGGACTACATCCCTCTTTTGTGAGTTAGTCACAAGACCCGCAGAAAGGAGAGCAAGTTAAATTGTCATGTTATTTTCATTTAAATCATATGACAAATATGTCCTGAACACTTTGCATGTCCTGAGGAGTTTATAACTTCCTATCAAAGCATTCCCATCAAGCTGTCTAAAGACATAAATGCTACAGCCTTGTGTTTGAAATGTTTTGGAAATCTAGCTGTTGCCAACACATCAGACCTTTGACATGTATGGAAAATAAATAAATAAAACACATTCTCTGGGTCCTCAGTAAGAAATAGTTAGTTGCATCCCCAGCCCCTTTGTTACATGTTTGTCACACTCTTGCCTGGTGGGGTTCCGCCCTAATAGAGGAGAGAACTTCCGTGTGAAATGCATCTGCAGTACAGCACTTGGCGGTAGATGCCTTTGATTTGCCAATCAAGATGGTGACTTTTGAACGACCGCCACTGTATGGCAGAGACAGCCAGCCACAGGGCTGTCAGTGTTCAAAGCCAAGGGCCCTCTCTGTTAAACAGACTCAGTGTGTCGCTACTCCCACATTTTAAGAGATGGCACATCAAGGAGCACTTGCTGCTGGATTGTATACATGTGTGCAGGGACAAAATTGATCATACACACTGAGCAGCATACACATTAATGTAGATGAGACATAGGGATAGTTACAAACACATACACAGTTCCGTGAATGCACACAAAGTACAATTCAGCTTCTGGGCTGGATGTGTTGGCAGATGACACCGTTTAACACTGTCTCATCTGCTGTCTGCCTTGCCAGCGCTGCTGTGGGACACTGCCAGATGCAGGGAGAGAAAGAGCAGAAGAGTGAGAAAAAAGAGAGAGACAAAGAGAGGGAGAGAGAGAGAGAAGTGAAACACGGGGAAATTGTACCTCATGGCACCTAACCAGGAGAGTGAGCAGGGAAGAGAAAAGAAAGACAAAGTCTTGGTGCGAGAGGTGGCTGTAAAAACTGCAGTATAGCTGTATACCTTCTTGCAATGGGATCACCAGCTGCAACACCAAATCCGGCTAGAGGCATAATGTGCGGGGGCCAATGGGCCCACCTGTACATCCGGACGCCCTTGCTCGGACCACACACATTTTCGAAATTGGTCTTCATTTCGATATTACATCTGAGATACTTGACTGTGGCCAGAAGTACTGATAAGATAGAAAAGTAAACAGCTGGCAACGTTCTAACAAAAACTGTTAACGGTAGTTCTGGCTACCAGAGGGCGTTTTCAAAACTACACACACACACACACACACACACACACACCACACACACACACACACACAAAGACTGACAAGGTGAAAACAATACCAGCGCTCCTGCCACGGATGGTAAGGGCAGAATAGGAAGTGATATAAAGAGAGAAAAATAGATAGACATGGCTGGGGTGATGTATAATGTCAAGAGGAAGTATAACTCTCTCAGAACATGCAGCACAGCTCAAGTAAGCAGGTGTTGATGACTGTGAATCACCACTTCAAGCAATAAAGTAGATGTCATCACCAGCACTATTTTAAAGTACAGTTGTGAAAGAAAAAAAAGATTAAAAAAAGGCTACAGGAGGGAACATCAGCAGGAGAGTTATAGCTCTCAAAGAGCACACATGGATGGTACAAAAGGCAAAGGAAAAAGGACAGACATAACCATTAAGCCATCACTGTTGTTCATTTTTGGATCATATTAACATGTTAACAATATTCCTTGAAAATGCTGCCTCTTAACAACCGCCTCTTCACAAAAAAAGTGAGCAAAAGCTCAGCTTCTATTTGAGTATCTGTTAACAATCTGTAATGATAGAGTTTAACGCAATACAATATCATTTGTACATGATATTGCATAAACCCATACAATAAACTGTTATTAGCTGCCTATAATTTGCGTGGTCGTGATGAAAGTTTTTAAACAATGAACATTCACTGTATTACTTTAAATATTTCTTTGGGTACTAAACAGTGTTTCTGCACTAACAAAGTAGTGAAAGAAATGCCTTCAGTCTGGATTTAAAAGTATCATGTTCGTGAAGTTTGTTCCAAAATAGTTCATGTTGCTAAGTAACTAAATACTTATTAAACATGTTTTGTCTCAAATCCAGGAATAATTACACACCTAGTGTCAGCTGACCTTTAAAGTTTGAAGGGTATGTGTTGTATAATGGATTCAGAGAAGTAAACTGTGTTAACTGGTATTTTTCGTTTATTTTTGTGAAAATATCAAGCTCTACCAACAAGTCCTCCAACTCATACGACCAAATAGGTCGATTGTTCAAGCGCTTATTACGACCTATAATCACGTTTTAAAGTTGAAAATGCAAACGCTACGGTGGGTCGTATATTCACAAATAACCCTCTCTGGAAAATCCTAAATTGTAGGATAGTTTGGCCATTAAAATGCTTTTTGATTAGATTTCTAGCGAGAAGTGTATATTGTACTTTTAGAATCCACGTCCAGTGGATGTGTAGGATCTATAGTTTGATAGATATTACGAAGATTATTTGAGGTCTTGCCAGGAGAACGTGTATATACTACGTATTTCCCCCTATTCATTTCTATTGACGGCAGCGTCAACCCTCACGGGGGGAAAACAGTATTTCCGGTCTCGAAGTTTTCATAATAAAACCGTATTCCCCTCACTGTCAAATGACTTAACAGTGATATCTGCCGTACTCATCCACTAAAAAAACATCAGTTTATCCTTTAGTTAACTACACGACATTAATTGGTTTAAATTGTGTACACTGCTTTTGTGTTTTTCCCATAGGTGTTTCCCTTTCGATTCTGAGAGACACATTTCTTTTTTCAGAGGTTTTGATGCTAAAACATCGAACTACCCATAATCCTCAGCTATCGTTGAAGCTCGGTAATTGGATGTTTTAGCCGCAATGCAGGTTGGGATATGATGTTTATGCGATGTGAAATCCGAAACATTTTTAAAAAAAATAATAAAATAATACTTTATTCCGAGTGTGCTTGCTTTTCTCTTTGGAAGTCATCACATAACGGCATTGTAATACACGGTTCGGCTGCATTAACTATTACACATCTGGCGTAGTTATTTATTTATAGAGCCTTGATTAGAAGACCTTTGGACAAACTGGAAGAAATGCAGCCGAAACTGAATATGTGACGTGGATCATAAATATATCAGCAATTAAACAACATCTTCAATTTCTCTTCACACAATACGTCTCCTTGCAGTATCAACACTAATTCGGCTGACTTTTATATTTGATCCAATTGGTAGATAGGTTATATTTACACCATAACGGTGCACAGCTGATAGACAGGGACTTGTAGTTTTTAAAGATATTACTGATTTTCTTTTACTGAGTTGAGAGAATAGTCAGGGGTTTTGGGTGATTGTAGACACATCTATGGTTTCAATAGCTTACCATTTAATGACGGATATATCTTTCTGTCTATGATGTTTTACAAATCAGATATTAATGTGTAGAACTACAATATGTGAAATAATATAGCAATATCCTGTAAAATTATGTGAAAGCATGAATAAAACTACACATCTTCAGATGTTATACATACATAAGTGTCCTACACTAATAATACAAATAATGGCATGTATGCTGGAAATTTCTAAAGTATAATTTATTGTGTTAACACTGTAAACTTGACAGTTTTTTAACCCGCACCGCCTAGTGGTTAAAGCACGTTATTGAATTTTGTTGTTGAATATGTTATATTTGATGAAAACATTTAAATATTAAGAGTAGCCTACATACAAAATAGGGGGAAAGTAGAAGGTCAATGATAGAAATATAGAATAGAAAATATCAAGAAGATACTGTAGTGATCTCTACAATAAAACAGTTTAGTGCAGGACGTCCAAAGATATTAATAGGAGGATGTGCAAAACAGACAAACTAATAAGGCTTTATTTAAACATTAAAGAATACTTTAAGGTTTTCTTTTGAATAAGAACAAAACTTTGGGGGTATCAACAGATAAATATTAAGCCTGACAAAGTACTTAACGTCTAATATATTGCATAGTTTATTTTGGCACTTGACAATCACCTTCCCTGAATTTTACTCAGGTGTAACTAAAGTCTGATTTAAGGGTTGTTTATATTTCACATCATTAATCAGAATCTGCAAAGTAACTAAAATAAATGTAGTGGAGTAAAAATACCAGGTTAACCTCTGAATTGTAGTGGAGTAGAACAAAGTAGTACATGCTGCTGTAACAAAAACATTTCCCAACTTGGGATCAATAAAGTATAGTTATCTTATCTTATCTTATCTTAAGATGATCGATGGCTACTGCCATATTTGCAAAATGTGCCTCTGAACCTTGACAAGTGCATGTTTCAGGCTTATCAATTAACAACAGGAGGGGTCACAGACATAAGACCAGCTGTTAAATAAAGCTATTCTGACCTTAGCTGTCATGTGGGTATATATTAATGCTGCCCATTATGGACACAAGCAATTTTCACCCATTTATTAATGATATGTTTTAAATTTGATAACACCACTGTGTTTCCCATCCCCTAAACCTCCAGGGGTGTACACAGTTTAATACTGGCAACTTCTAATTATGGGAAATACGAAAACACACAGAGCTTTTTCACAGAGCTTGAGGACTAATCACGGGGTTTGTCAAGCAAAGCGGATGTTGTAGTCCCAAATGATAGCTGAGGATTATGGGTAGTGTAGTGTCTACGGTCATCCTAAACTCCGAAAAAACTATTTGTTTCTCCGAATCGAAGGTTAAAAACACAAAAGCATTGTACACAATTTAAACCAATCAATGTTGTGTAATTAACAAGGATAAACTGATGTTTTTAGTTGATGAGTAATGCAGATATCACTGTGTAATCATTTGACAGTGAGGGGAATACTTCCGGTTTTATTATGAAGAGACCGGAAATACTGTTTTCACCCCGTGAGTGTTTACGCCAACTTTACATTGATGCTGCCGTCAATAGAAATTAATAGGGGAAAGACGTAGTATATACACGTTCTCCTGGCGAGACCTCAAATCTTCTTCGTAATATCTATCAAACTATAGATCCAACACATCCACTGGACCTGGATTCTAAAAGTACAATATACACTTCTCGCATGAAATCTAATCAAAAAGCATTTTAATGGCCAAACTATTCTACAATTTAGGATTTTCCAGAGAGGGTTATTTGTGAATATACGACCCTCCCGAGTGTTTGCAATCAACGGGAGCATCAGCCCATATGCCGTAAATTGTTGTTTCTTACACGACCATTAGAGGTGCTAAACTTTAAAACGTGACTATAGGTCGTAATAAGCTGCTGAATAATCGACCTATTTGGTCGTTTTTTGGAGGAGGACAGGCTGAGCTCTACCTGTGACATGGGAGTAGCAAAAGCTTACAGGATACAGGGGAAATAGATGCTGCAATATAGATTTCTAAACTCCACTGGATGACGTTTTTAAAGTAGCCTTGCAATCTGCTTCTTGTGGTTCAACTCCTAACATATACGTTTGTCAGATTTTCCTTCTGACAACAACATATCAGGATTTAGCCCAAAAATCCTGACTGTGTTTATCTATCAAGAGAAAGAAAGGAAATGACAAGTGCATGTGGAAAGAGAAATCCAGTCAATTATTTGATGACTCGTTAATCAGAAACCAATTTTAACAGTCAAGCACTTACTTGCAATTCTTTCATTTGAAAGTTATTATTTGAGGATAGGGTATAGATTGCCAGACAGATCAAGCAACATTTAGAAACCGCTGTTCATCTGGGTGGAACATGTTGCCTTATACTGTAAGTTGTCTTAATATTCAACACTCAAAACTAGTCAAAAGTTATGTGCTGGATTGGGACATCCACAGACAGAAAGATTCTGGAGAAGTAGAAAGTCTACCAGGCCAAACAAAGCTCAAGAGGATTCACTTTTAGTACGGATGAAACCAGCAGGCCTTTATGTTTTCTGGTCTGGTTTTGTGTCCTGTTCTTCATGTGCCAACAGTGCTGGCGGTCCCTAAAGGAGCTTTCCTGTGCCTGTCCGAGAAAATATTGATACATAGGCCTCCAAGCAGGATGAAGAAAACCACAGAATGTATCCTTGATACCTCTTTTTAAGGTGAATGAGACACAGGTTTAACTCTTAGGCCTATTTATACTTAAAACTACAGCTATTTTAACATGGCTGCAATTATTCTAACACACAGCAAGCAGACTCAGTATTTCATGTAACAATACATGTTTTGGCAGCTGAAATAACAGGCATGGATAAAGGGAATGAGACGTCCAGATTTTATATGCTGATGTAACGCCAATGTAAGGATAAATGGCTGGAATATTCTATTCAGTATTGAATGAAAGGAGGCGAAGAATCAGCAGATGGGGAATAATGTCTGACTGTTACCTTTGACATTTTGTTCATTTTAAAAGATACCGACGGAGACATTCGGTTCAGTGTCGGCTTAAACAATTAACAGTTTTAGAATTGAAGAACATCCGAATGTTTCAAGGTTGGCCGACAAGTTAAGTGAAAGACAATTCAATCATTTTAAATCTCAAGATTCTCTGACTTTTCCCACTCACCTACTCACTGTTAACTAGGGCACTGCTTACTCCCTGCTATGGTGGTACAGTTTGTTAAAACAATGAAAGCTACATACAGAGACTGAATGGCACTGAATGAACGAGTGAGCAGCGATCTAATCAAACTCAAGACGGACAGGCAGCGAGGCAGGTTAATGTTGCATTCACATGCTCCTCTGATGGTCCCATTTCCAGAGTTGGGAAGTTGTTTTTCTAACTTCAGTGTGTTTATGAGCTTCGTAATGTGGAAAAAACACATTACATTAAAGAAGATTTGTATTTCATTTCTCATTTCATTTAATCAACACATTGATAGCTGTTTCCATTATTAAATGACAACAAAGAGGAAAGCAAACGGATCAGGTGAGCCATGAAAAATTGTTTTTCTTCTGATAAGCCGGACATGAATGCAGTATAAATTCCCTATAGATTGTTCGTCATAACATCAGGCATATCTACACACAAGAGAAGAGAAGTTCTGTGGGGCGGGATAATCAAGCTTTAATGAGAATGATTTGTGTAAAACTGTATTCTGCACAACTCTTGTCGAGCAGATCTGTGGGGGACAGAAACATTTAATTTACGCCCATATCAACCACATGTGTCAATTAGTGGAGCAAAACAAAAATGTGAGCTCAAGTAGCGTCTCACAGCAGATCCACACAGAAATAACTAATGCTTAGAAGTGTTTATCGCCGCAGACATGCACTCTCAATTGTATACTACACAGAATAAAAGCGTATGGTCAAAGTGCTCGAGCAACAAATACATTGTGCCTTCCCGTGTGCATTTTACTCAATCTGTGGTGGCACACCTGAATTAACAATCACAAATGATAGCCCAATTAAAGAATTTTCACCAAATCTATGATGGAAAATGACATCCACATTACAGAAGTTTAAGATAAGATAAGATAAGATGGACCTTTATTAATCCCCGTGGGGAAATTCAGTAATTATGTTATTAATCAGTGTTAATCGCCTGTTCTCATTGACAGAATCCCAGTGTTTGAGTTCCCCTAAGTTTACAGTGAGAATAAGGGTCGATTGAATGTTTCACTTTTATTTTTTTAGTTATTTTCTAAATGTGTTTGTCCGTCACAAAGTACCATATATATACCAAACAATGACCACAACACCAAAGTAAATATTGAAACATAATTGTTGCATACCGTGCAATATATATACACCATACAGTATACAGTACAGCTATACGCAATGACATTTTTCACTTTTATAGTCCACAGATGATACATCCTGACTTTAGTCATCCCCTGACCATGAGGGTATTATACAATATCTCAATGGACAGAAGTTAGATTTGGAAATGACCGTATACTGTAGCCCCTTTTAAGGTCAATTGTGACAACTTTTGTCAACCTACTTTGGCTGTCTAAGTTTTTTCTTTGTTTTGTCTGCCCCCCTGTTAGCTGTAACAGCTGCTTCTTACTCCAATGCATTTTTTAGGAACCCTCCAGAACTGCCCTTCTCTATCTTCCAGCAGATGCCCTCAGACTTTCCCACCGGTCCAAGTCACTTGACTCTTACGTTCACCTCTTCACCTGTTCGTTATTCCCCTTTCCCCCTCACATATTTATATCAGCCCATCTCTACCTGCTTCTAGACAGATAATCAAGGTCACAGTGTTGCTTAATGCCTTTTCTTTGCAGCCTCTTTCACATGAACCGGCTGCACCTGTGCCAACTATCCAGGCAACTTGCATCACTGTTGACTTCAATGTTGAGCAATGTGATAGTGAATGTTTTAAAAATCATAACATTATAAAGGTTTTCATAGCCTATCCAGTCATAATGCCTCAAAATAATTTTAATTGCCATCATTACTTGATTATAAAAAGCACAAAACAGCCTTGTTTCACTTTACCCACCACTGTCTTTGGAAGCAGAGTAAGTTAAATTGCAGTCTGAGAGGAATCACAAATCCGCCTCTATTGAAATTACAACCCTATTCTTGAATTGTAATAAAACATTCTTGAAACAAGCATCACCACAGTGCATTAAAGCTCAA